>JAJLUK010000076.1:40660-69087 GCA_030570055.1 Blastobotrys chiropterorum
GATCTTTTTGGCTCTTTTATCATTTTATTCTTTTTTTTTTTAGTTAGGGCAGATGAAAAAAAAAAAAAAAAAAAAAAAAAAAAAAAAATTTGTTACACTTATCAGTCGTTGGGAGTGAGGCCCGATAACAATTTTTTATTTTTTTCTCCGGCTGAAATTTTTCAGGAAATTTTAACAATCTCAACATCACAAAATGGTGGGCAAACGAAGACAAAAAAAGAGAACCCATGTCAAGGTGTCCGAGGAGGACCAGGCGAAGATTCCCAAGTCCATGGTTCTCAAGATGGGCGATCAGAAGAGAGAAGTAACCAACGCATTGGCACAACTTGTCAAGGATTTCCGTATAGTAATGCAACCACACACTGCGGCCAGATTGAAAGAGAGAAAATCCAACAAGCTGAGAGACTTTGTGTCAATGACTGGCCCGTTAGGTGTATCTCATTTATTTATCTTCTCCACCTCATTGAATAACAACACTACCTTAAGAATCGCCAAAACCCCCCGAGGACCAACCTTAAATTTTCGAGTCAAGTCATACAGTCTGTGCAAGGACGTTCGAAAGTTCATCAAAACGCCGAAATCGTTTAATGACACCGAATACAAGACGCCGCCGTTATTGGTTATGAATAATTTTAGTCAAGAGAAGGGTGACGACCCGAAGGAAGCCCTGCTCACCTCCATGTTTCAGCATATGTTTCCACCAATTTCTGCTCAATCGACAAAGGTCTCCTCCATCAAGCGTGTACTGATGCTCAACAAGGACCCTGAGACTGGTGAAATCGATCTTCGACACTATGCGATTGAAACTAAACAGGCAGAAGGATCAAAACCAGTACGTAAATTAGCCACTGTGGAACACAAGCTTCACAAGCAAGTTCCCAATATGTCTAGAGCGACAGACATTTCCGATTACTTACTGGATCCATATGGTGGTGGTGGGTATACTAGTGAATCTGAAGTTGAGGAGGATGCGATGGTTGAAGTTGACAGTAAACCATCAACCTCAATGAAGAGGAAGCGGGAACCAGGCACTCAAAAAAAGGCTGTAAAATTGGTTGAGCTTGGTCCTCGACTGAAACTTGAATTGAGAAAAATTGAAGAGGGCGTCTGCGAAGGTAAGACCCTTTACCATTCTCACGTTGAAAAGAGTAAGGCCGAGATCAAGGCTACTGAAAAGAAGCATGAGCAACGAAAGGCTTTGAAGGAAAAGAGACGTAAGGAACAGGAGGCCAATGTGCAGAAAAAGAAAGACCAAGAAAACGCCAAGACCTCTCGTACCAAGCGTGGTATGCTAAAGGCAAAGGAGCAAGATGATGATGATGATGACGATGATGATGATGCTCAGGAGAGTGATGATGAGGACATGGCAGACGCCGAAGTGGGCGAGGGTTCTGACGGTGAAGTAGATGTCAGTTCAAGTGATGACGACGAATAGATTAGGACCATGTGTAACCCAAAAAAAAAAAAAAAAAATCCCTGTAATATAACCAAGAAACAACAAAGTTAATCCCAAAAGTAATTTCCACAGTGTTTTACTTTCTCACTGCCACAAAAATGAAATGTGGTTGTGGCTGTGGAGGTAGCGATAAGGTCCCAATGGGCCCGCATCACCTGGTTGTGTCCGCCCAGCCCCCTTGTGAAGCACAAGAATTGCATATATTTATTTATTCTCTAGGATGAGTACGTCACGGACTTCCATTCCTCAAGGAGTTCCTGTGTGGGAAGAGGATGACAAAGTGTCTGAATGCTACATCTGCCACTCCAAGTTCACGTTATTCTTTAGACGCCACCATTGCCGGAAGTGTGGGAGAGTAGTCTGTGGGAACTGCTCCAACTCCCGGTCCACATATCTACCGTCCACGTACGTAGTCTCTCCTCCAAGCCAAATCTTTTTGGAGTCGCCTCACGTTCCTCACCGAACGTGCGACGTTTGCATGGAGGAATTGGAGATGTTGCGGGCAGCGTTGAGAGGAAACGGCGGCGGGCCCAGTGATAGACGGAGCAGGAGGCGGAGGCGTTCCAAATACGACGAAACACTAATCCAAACTTTTTCCGCTGGGGCAGATGATGGTGTCGACGATAACAACAACTGTCCAGTGTGTGGGAAGCGGCTGCAAAAGCTTAGTGATGAAGATAAAGAGCAGCACATTATCCAGTGCGTTGAACGGGCTGAGTTTTCAGGAACCTCCGAGCAAGGTAGACGAGGCAATAGAATGGTTGTGCGTCAATTGCGCGAGGACGACAAGGAAGTTGGTGGTGAAGAGTGTTTAATCTGTTTTGAGGAGTATACTCCTGGCCAGAAAGTTGGCAGATTAGAATGTTTATGTGTTTTCCATGAACGATGCATTTTGGATTGGTTCAGCAGAAAGGGCGCAGGTAATTGTCCGGTCCACGCTGTCCACAAGGATTAAAACTAAGTATTTATTTTAAAATATATCTTGACTTTGAATATTTGGCGGTGTGGCTGCTGGAATGACCGGTATTCTTTTCCAGAAAAGGAACGGACAAGTCTGTCGCTCGCAACGTAACGTTTTTTCTGCTTTTTTTCTAGGAGAAAAAAGTTGAGAGGAGTCACAGACACCCGCGACAAATGCGGCTGTGACAGTGGCTTTTAGCATCTCTTTCTATCCATTAGGTTTGACTAGCTTCGGATGAAGTATGTACTGCTGACATATACGTATTGCTCTGAATACATGCAGTTTTCCAAACGGAATAACTGGCCGTCCGCCTACACAAATATATCAAGGATACACAGAATTTCTTGTAAACTGGGTCGTTTCCACGAGCCTGAGCTTCCAGTACCTCGCAAATAATAAGATAGTAATGTTGGAGTATAATTACAAGTTCACGAGGCTCCATTGCTGAAATACGGCCAAGATTCAGTAATAGTAATGTTCGCCCGGTAGAGCTTTTCCCCGAGCACTTATCTGTGGGTGTTAAGCTGTTGATAAATACGTCGTATCCAATCCCGTCCTCACTTATAAACGCCAAAACGTCACCTTTTGTGTGTGCGTGAACTTGTGGGACCATATGCAATGTGGAATTTCTCTCCTGACTACTATTCCTTTGTAAGCCAAATATCTTAGTCCGCGGACAGAGAGGACAGCTTCCGGCGCTTGTGCAAAATTCGCTCGTTCGTCAAAGAGGTTGTATTTACAAGGACATTACTATATAATTACCAATACCTCCACGGTCTCCAGACGTCGATGATTTTTTGGCCACCGTCCACAATGAAATAGAGGCGATGGCAAGATGAGGTTATGCATGTGTTTTGAGGATAAAGAACGACCCTGTCGCCAATCTGGAACGGCAGCTTCGGGTTGTCTTCGTTTCCAACATATGCTATGATTCCATGCTCTTGATACACCTTTGTGACCACCCAATCATCGGCTCCTTTGACATGTGCAAATCCCGGATAGGTCGAACCAGCTTCGCGCGATAATGCTAGGACTCCAGCGTTGATGACATATTGTTGTTTGGACGGGTTGTACGAACAGATTTCGGACAAAACGGTTCCGGCAATGTCGTTTTTGGTTAGAGTCGAATTAGAACTGCCAACGTGTCTGAGATCCAGAGCCACATAGGACCCGGCATGGAGTTCGACTTGATCCAGTTGATGCAAATGAGGAAAGTTGTTTAAACAGACGTTAGCTGGGGTTGCGCCGATAGAGAGTCTAAACGGTATGTTATTAGGGTCTTGGATATTATTATTAGTAGATTTGATTGTTTTAAGGTGGTTTCGTCGCTTCTCTAGTTTGGCTCGGGTGATGTTGGCGGCTTCGATGGCCATAGCCAGTTCCTGCTGTACCAGCGTCTTTGTGATGGAAAGGTCGTTATTCCCACAGCTGGCAGAAGCATGACAATAAAAGCCAAACAGGTGGATCTTTGAATTGTAATGGGAATCGCAGGTGATTGTTGTTATTAGTGGGTCGTAAGTGGCGATATCTTCGTCCACATCCAGCTTGATAAAGACGGACCAGTTGGACGAGTTTTCCAACAAAAAATCCAATTGGGCAGAGTTATCAATGCAGAACCGTAAAGTGGCTCCGAGATTGGAATACAGGTTCTTAAGGTAGGCCAGTTCTTTCACTTGGGACTTGCCTAGGGGCGATCCGAACAAAACGTCCTTCACCACGCCTTCCTCAACCAACGAAACAAGATTCCGAACCTCCTCTAGCGTCGACACGACGATAGAGTCGCATTGATCATTTCCTAGCTCCTCTCTGACCACTTGGGTGCATTTGAGCGTTTCGACATGAACGCGGAACCTAACTCCGTTGCCCAGGTCCTCTACTGCTTGAAGCATGCGCTTACTATTTTGGCGGATTTTTGCCTTATCCAGTACGAATGAAGGCACTGGAGTCTCTGACACGTCTTGGCCGACATAGTCTTTGGCTAGCTTGACGTCTTGAACGAAGCTCATGATGGAGAGCGGTGAGCTTCTATTTTTACGATGGTCTGTGTGCTACAGAGAGGGGAAAAGGGAAGAGAAAAAAAAAAAAAAAAAAAAAAAAAAAAAAAATTATTATTATAACACAAACTCACAATTTTTAATTAAAATTGAGGCTCACTGCTCGTTTCTTTTTTACGAGTAGAGAAAAAAAAAAAAATTTACAAAAACAAATTACATCACAGGGGGACGGAATAATATCTGACATCATCGCGCAGTCGGTGAGGCGGTCGTCGGGCCGGCGACCAACCAACAACAACAATCGCGTCACGATCGATCTCTCTCTCTCTCTCTCTAACCATCAGTTACAAGATTTTCTGTTCACTTCCTGTGCCCACGCGTTGCCATGGAAAACCCGCATGAACAGGTCCAGAATGCACTATTGGGACGCATCATTACCAATGTTGTAAGTACATATAATAAATAAGACAAATGTGCGGCAATTAATATCTTCTAGGAGCTGCTAAATGAGGGCATTGTCCAGATAAACTCCTCTCTTCACGTAAGTGTGTCACGTCACCTGCCTTATTTTTTTTTTTTTTTTTTTTTTTTTTTTTTTTTTTTTTTTTTTTTTTTTTTTTTTTTTTTTTTTTTTTTTTTTTTTTTTTTTTTTTTTTTTTTCTTGTCTCATGCTAACTGGTCCTAGGACGTCAATCGTGATAACATGAATGTGGAGTTGCTCTCCCAGATGTGGGAAAACTATCATCGGAATGTACGCTTCCACCTGGATTCCACTAACCAAATCCAGAAGCCCCTAGATAATTAAATTAATTTGCAACGCTCCTTCCCCTTTGGGGCCCCACAGTGTGACATTTGTCATGAGTTCGTCCCAATTTGGAAGTCATCGCTATCTGTGTTCCATTTGGGTTCCGCACATGCATATCGGTCATCTCCACATCGTGGTGTCCTTCTTTTCCCGAACGGGCCAGACGGTTATTGGTGCATATATGCGTGTCTATTTTAGGATCCGGGCTTTGTTTCAAAAGGATGTATGCATATGACTAAGTGCTCTTTTTATGTACCGTAAGAGGTGACTTTAAGACAACCGAACAGAAGCTGCTATCGTCACATGATGTAGGTCTATATCCAGTCAAGACCACGTGAAGGAGTAAGACAGAGAGACAGGATCCAGAGAAGATGAGCGTAACGGTTGACCGCGGACATTAGCTCGTTGAACCTCCATCATGCATAGGCCTGCATGCTTTGTCCCCACCAAAGTTGCCATAGCATGGCAGAGGTTCCGCTGGTCCCGTCGGATATAATCGAGGCTGTACACGAATGAGCCCATAATTAACTTGTTGCAACATCCAACCTCATAATATACGCTACGACCAATATGGATAAAAAACGCGATAATACAAACGGAACGTCCCACATGGCCTTTCCCATTTTTTACAAAAAAGGTCACCTGCAGAAAATCTGCAATTACAACGTTGAAATGCGTCCCCACTTTTCAGCTTCACGCACGGACAGTTTTCTGTCAAAACATGTTTGAGACATGCCCAACGGTCCGAACAGTGCCAAGTCTCTTCGCGACGTACCTTGAAATGCATATATAGCTAGCGGCTACGCGCGCGGGCTGCGCATGGTCTCTGGCGACTCTCGTCGTCTTTTCCAGAATTTCGCCATCGGCCTCTCGGAATCCCGACAAACCGGGGAGCTGAAAAAAAAAAAAATTTCGAAAATTGGATTACCTCGAAAAACCATATCTATACTAATTCTTCAACAATGCATTTGATGTACACCCTGAACGAGGAGGGAAAGCGAGTCTACACCCTCAAAAAGACCACTGAAACCGGTGAGATCACAAAGTCCGCACACCCTGCCAGATTCTCTCCAGATGATAAGTTTTCCCGACAACGTGTGACCTTGAAGAAGAGATTCAACCTTTTACCAACTCAACAAGGTAAGTTTAAAGAGAAGCGAATCTTAAGAGTCATGCAAATGCTAACACAGTTGTAGATGCTAAGCCGTGGTAAACAATTCCTGGTTGTTCTCATGACATAGAAAGAATCAAGTATTTATTAATAATAATGCGTCAATTACCGGGGATATTTCTACCAAAAAAACGTTTATGGCAATTGTCCATCTGTGTCCTAGAGGGCTGGTAGCTTCCTGAAGTGCCTCGTTTTTCTCCGAGTAGAAAAAAAAAAAAAAAAAGGTAGCTCTGCGACACATTCCTCTCCGCAGTGCTTTTGCTTCTTTTATAGAAAAGAAGGCAACCCGCAGGGCAATTGCACCCAGGCGATCCAAAAGGATAAAGTCGCTTCGAGCAACTTCTTTTAGTTATCTCTGCGAGAGATCGAACGCTTTTGCTTCTTTTTTGGAAAAGAAGACTGCCCACTTTGCACCTCGGCGATATTAAGTGCGCTGGTAATCCCCAAAGAACGCTTTCTACAGCTCAATGAACTAACATTTGTATCTCGAATAGGATATTTTCCAGCCTCCGAGGGACCGTCTTGATGTATGCCAGTTATGCATACACAATCGGAAGCTGTGTAGATCGCGGAGTTGGGACACTTTCACAAGCCAAAACTGACACAGCCTTATAATACTGTACCACCACACCCTCGATGACATTCGAATTCCCGTCAGATAGATACAGACTGCCCAAAACTGACCACACTAGGTGGAGATTGAAGACAGACGAGCTTGGAAAGCAGAACTGGGTTTACCTAAAAGACGACCGACACCTGGAAATCGATCCCCCGTCGAATTACACCAGGTTTCAGTTGGAACTTGATACCCATGCTCCTGAGACCAATCCTCCAGCAAAGACCCCAAGAGAAGCTGCAGAAAACTGTATGAAGTTTCTGACACACATACAAGATGATTGTGGGACGTTTCCGTGTCAATATTCCGGTCCCATGTTCATGTTGATTGGATACGTGGTTGCGAAGTATTTTACAAATGTACCGTTTTCAGAAGAGGAGAAGATTGAAATCACGCGTTATTTGGTGAACCGAGCCCATCCGGTTGATGGTGGATGGGGATTACACACGTACGACAAGAGCACCGCGTTCGGAACAACCATAAACTATGTAATCTTGAGAATTCTCGGGTTGGATCGTGACCATCCTGCCATTGTCAAAGCAAGACAAACGTTGCATCGATTGGGCGGGGCAATTGGCAATCCGCATTGGGGCAAGGCCTATTTGGCCATACTTAATTTATACGACTGGAGCGGGGTGAATCCAGCACCCCCTGAACTATGGATGTTGCCCTATGCTGCTCCAGTTCATCCGGGACGGTGGTGGGTCCATACGCGTGCTATTTATTTGCCACTGGGATATCTGTCAGCCAACCGGGTGACCAAGGAGCTAGACCCGCTCCTTGAGCAATTGCGGGAGGAGATTTACACACAATCCTTTAATTCGATTGACTTCTCCAAGCACAGAAACACAGTCTGTGGGGTTGACTTGTATTACCCCCACACCAAGGTTTTGAATTTCGCCAACCAAATGTTGGTATATTACGAAAAATATGTCCGACCAGATTGGCTATTGAAGAAGTCAAACAGGTATATATTGGAGCTGGTTTTGAAGGATTTGGAAAACACCGATCATCTTGCAATTGCACCCATTAGCAACGTGATGAATGCCATTGTAGTGTACCTTGAATTGGGAAAGGACTCTCCGGAATTCCAGCGATTCCTCTTTAGATGGCCAGACTTCCTCTTCATGTCTCCGGAAGGGTTGATGATGAATGGTACGAATGGTGTTCAGGTGTGGGACGTGGCATTTGCTCTGCAATACTGTATCATGGCCGGATTGGGCGAAGACCCGCGGTTTAAGGACGCTTTGATCAAGGGTTACAGATTCTTGGCCCGTTCGCAGTTCACAGAGGACACTGTTGAGGGGAGCTTTAGAGACCATCGAGTGGGTGGATGGCCATTTTCTACCCAAACACAGGGCTTCACAGTCAGTGATTGTACCGCCGAGGCCATCAAGGCCATTATAATGACACAAAACGTGCCAGGATTGGAATTTTTGAAGGGCGAGTTCCCAGATGAAAACTTGAAAAAGGGAATTGACGTGTTGCTTACTCTACAGAATACTGGGTCGTTCCATTATGGTTCCTTTGCATCTTATGAGCAAATCAAAGGCTCGGAGCTGCTGGAAAACATCAATCCCGCAGAAGTATTTGGCAATATCATGGTGGAATACCCATACGTCGAGTGCACCGACTCATCTGTCCTTGGATTAGTTTACTTCCGCAAGTACTTTGACTACCGCGCTGCTGATATCGACAAGGCAATTAAAATTGCGATCGATTACATCATCTCTTATCAGCGCCCAGACGGCAGTTGGTACGGCTCATGGGGTGTTTGTCATTGCTATGCAGGCATGTTTGCAGTTGAGGCGCTATCTACCCAGGGCTACACTTACGAAAACAGTGAAGTTGTCAAGAAGGGCTGCGACTATTTGGTTAACCGTCAAGAGGAAGACGGTGGATGGGGCGAAGATTTCCGATCTTGCGAAATATTCACCTACGTCCGACATGTCAAGAGCCAACCTGTCCAAACCAGTTGGGTTCTGATCACACTCTTGTTGGCTGCTTATCCAAACAAGGATGTGATAGACAGGGGGATCAAGTATTTAATGAAGCAGCAAAACCCAGATGGGTCTTTTGACTGGAACCACGTTGAGGGTGTTTTCAATCACTCCTGCGCGATGGAATATCCAAACTACAAGTTTTACTTTACCATGAAAGCTCTTGGCCTGTACTCGGAAAAGTACGGTCGCGACCAAGGTGTGTAATATTAATAGTCATAATAACAATGCATCCACTGCAAAAGAGTTGCCTTTGGTGTAAGAACAAAGTTTAGTGCAAAACAAGCTTAAGCTTTTCCGTGGATAAACAAATGAGGCTTTCTTGACCCAACTATATACTCCATTTTCCATCTCCTTATTTATTCTGCTGCTCATATTTGTGCTATCACAACAACGCCATGCCAATTGAATTGATATTGTCCCCTCTTATGAGACCAGTCGTCCTGGCTAAGGCTGTCCTGTTCCATCCGCATAGAAAGTACAGCAGGTACATTCCAAATGTGATTGATCTGCCAGAAACAGCATCGTCCTTTACAATTCGCAAAGAATTCGGTAAGGGAGGGAAACTGTTCAACGTGTTTGATGATTCGAATCCCGTCCAGACGGTGGACCAACGACTGTACAGTATGGTGAGGTCGCGGGCTGTCAAGGGAGCTTACAAGGTCTACACAGAAGGATATGAAAACCCCACAGCAGCAATAAGAGCTGGGCTGAGAAGCAACGTGCTGCTAATCAGCAACCCGGAAGATCATCAGTTTGAACTTGGGTGGCATGTCGTAGGCCATCGAGTAGACGCAAATGATAGCTACCGGCTGTTCCAGCTAGATGATGGCCACACGTATCAGTGGACCACAAAGGGCAAGACGCTAGAAAAAGTGCACAACCTGGGAGAAAAAGAGAGTGAAGTACGAGAGATTATTGCTCAAGTGGTCACGCATGGTTTTAACGGGTTCAACATCAAGGTTGACGAAACGAAGATTTCACGAGAGATGGCCATCCTAACTGCCATGATCAGCTACATTGACCAATGGAACACCGCTCTGGGCGTCGGCGGAATTTACTACGCGTACCAGCCGTACCAAGTACGATGGAAGAGGGATTAAAATAGAGTGTAGAATTAACATAGGTGCTTTCACTTGACAGGTTTTGGCGTGCATCGTGTGCGCATCGTCATCACATGCTAATCTCGGAGGCGCAGATAACGCAAGTCGCTCGAGAAAGACATCACTCCCCACGCAGATAAGAAGAGTATTTCATCATTCCAGGAACCTTTTTTTGGTGTGTTCTCTGTTGTTTTTGTTAAAAAGAAAGTTTACAAAAGCCTCTTTCTGACGCAAGAATTCTTATTTTTGGGGCGTACCAAAGTTTCAGCCACAAACGGCCTGAGACATGACCTCACCAACCATGATAACACCACAAACGGGGGAGCTTTCAGAGCCACTGCTTCAATTGAGGAAGCGGAAAGCAGCAACAGCATCCCAGGAAGTAAAGGGGAAAGAACAGTCCGCTCGGAACCATGTACAGGGAGCTCGACCTGCAAGCCGACCAGGAGTAAAACAGATGGGTCCGATCAACCACCCAATTCAGGGGTCGAGAAGCGGCGGAACTGTCAATGAAACGGTCGAGGATGCACTGAGTCCAATGTATCCGTTGGTTCTGGCGCTACTGCCAGCGGTACTGTCATTGATGATTGGTGACTCTGCCGGGGTTTTCCTCACGGATGCGCTGTTATTACTCGCCATTGGCTGGGTCATCTGGACAGTTACTGAAGGTTCGTGGCGAATATACGTTTCCAGGCTACGACGAAGTAGCATACCAGCCCCTGAACCGCAACCGAATTCACCGCCTCCGCCACCAATCTCTCTCAACCAAATCAACCTAACCATTTCCCTGTTACTCTATTTATCCTCGCCGTTTATCGGCGGCTATGTTTTATTCTTTTCGAGACACAACCTCTCTGGCGGGTCCAAGCTGATCACTAATTTTAATATTTTTCTGTACATCTCGCTGGAGATGGGACGATGCGTCAATAGATTGACAAACCACTCCCCGACGTTTCCCGCAGATGGACTGACCGCTGCTGAGAACAGCCGTATTGTGGCGCTGGAGACCGAATTGAGCTCCATCAGGGAATGCCTCCACACCATGACCGAGCGTGTCTCTAACAATGAGACGGTGTTTAACAACGAGCTATACACGGTGTGGAAAGGAGTGGACAAGGTCAATAAGAATCTGAAAGTTGTCGGCAAGGTTCAGCAACAATCCGAGCGGTCGACGTACAAGCTGAACCGGGATCACAAGAAGCCCAATGGCTCGTCCTTTCTGCCAAAGACCCAGCTCCCGACCGTCGATGAGCTCCAGGAGAGTCCAGTTCCCGGCCAATCCTCCCCATCGCCCCCGACACTGTCCAAGCTGAAAAATGAGCAACACACGAAACCTAGCTCACCAACAAACTACGATGAGAAACCTACTGACTCCAAATCGGCTACCAAGTCTCCCAACATCGTCCGGCGGGCAACCACAAGCATTGTAAACTTATCTATATACCTGGTCTTCCTCCTACCGTTTAGAATATTGGGACGCATGCTAGGAAGGCGTCCGAGTTGAATGAATTACGTTCGGTCCAGATACCTAGGTTCTCTGGGGCGAGTATGCTCTGCTGGCCTCCTTCTTTTTCTAGAAAAGAAGCAAAAGCACCGGCGATTGGCCTCGCAGAGCCATTTTTTTGCTTCTTATCAGAAAAAAAAAGAAGCTGCCGGAGGCACTTCTCCGGTAAGTGAGTGAAGTCCTAGCAATTGTTCTTTCCGGGGGAAAAAATAAAGCTGCCATACACATTACCCCTGTAACTGGCCGGGCCGCATCCCGGATCAATTGGAGTGGGATTGACGCGATTACGTCAGCATCCCAAACGGGCGGAAAAACAGTCACATTGCGGCTGCCCAATAAAGATGACAGGGGATGGGAAGACCCGGACCAGTAAGTACCGTGCTGTGTAAATACAAGCACATTGTCCCATCGAGCAATCCCTTATTTTGGACAATGGGCACACATACTTTTCCTTTTCTTCATTACACTCTTTACTGACTATTCAAGTAAGTGGCAGCACAGCATCGCAGTGTGGGACGAACAATTGACTAACGGACCGCGATAGTATGAGAGCCAAGTGGAGAAAGAAGAGAGTTAGAAGACTCAAGAGAAAGAGACGGAAGGTTAGAGCCAGAAGGTGAGTACTTTTGAAACATTGACGGAGACTTTTGAGCTTTTGCTAACGGCCATTTGTAGTAAATAAGCGTATAGACTTGCTGGTTCTTAGCTGGTAGATTCAATTGGGAGTCCCAATTGGCACACAATCTATTTCAGCCGACTATATCGCGACACTTAAAATGGCTATAATTTTGGATGTATTTTTTCATTGAAATTGTATATTTGATTTTGTAGTCAAAAAATATAAAAAAAAAAATTAAATAAAAATAAGAAAAAAAATTGAAAAAAAAAAAAAAAAAAAAAAAAATTCGTAGTCTACCCTGTGGATCTGGAGCTAACGTTGGATCCTGCAGCTTGTTTGGTCACGAGCCGATCACCTGATGCCCATTACGTGCGCCGTGCAGGTTCGAACTCAAATTAAAAGCTTATAATAGGACAGTAGAGCGGTCATTGCTTGTGGTCCGGGTACGTGTATTGACGCACAGCGTGAGTCTTGTTTCTCGACAAGAAATATCTAGGGACAAAGGAACTGGAACACCAAGCTATGGAGATGGGCTGTCCAGCTATAGGTGTCTGCGGCTCATTATGGAAATGATGGGCGTTGAGTGTTGGTTGTTGGCTACAGCGCTGTCGGTATCGAAGAGCAACAGTCATAGTAGTTTACTATGCGTAGCTATATCAGTCGTCGTAGTTGAGTGCGATGCTGTAATACAGCATCATAAACCGCTTCAACTCATCTCCATTGCCGTTGTGTTGTATAATAAAGTGTGGTGGTGTTATCTCCATTACCAAACCCAAATAGGAAGGAAGGGTCAGATTTCCCCACTTTTTTCGCGGGGATTTTCCTAAGGAATTAACGAGCGCACATTTTTTATAAAACAGCGGTTATTACCCCAGGTTTTGGGCTTTTTAAGATTATCACTGTTAAGTTAGTTGGAGGAGAAAAAATATTACAGCGGCCTGAGTTTTTGATAAGAAATTTTTCTTTTGCCCTTTTTTTCTTTTTTCTTTTTCCTCTTTTTTTTTTTTCCTTCGCATATAACGTCCGCCACCACACCCACCACTATTATTACTATCAGCAACACACACCCGTCCCAGGGCTCTAGTCAAAATGCCCAACAAGCGTCGTCCAAGAAAGGTGCGACCTCCCTACAGAAGATACGGGCCTGGCAGCTCCCGCTCCAAAGAGCAGCCACCGGAAGATGAAGAGGCCGAGATAGAGCCAGAGGTCCTAGCCGTCTCGTCCAAGTTCGGCAAAATGAACTTGGAAGAGACGTTAAAATGCGAACGTGATGTAGCAATTGATGACGAAGAGGAGGAGATGGAGCAAGAAGAAGAAGACGTTATGATGTTGCAACGCAGACCCACTCGACGAAGACATACCACGACTGGTATTATTAAGGTCAAGAAGGGCCGGAGTGCGACCGGTAACCGTAAGAAGAGCATTAGCTATTTACCCGTGAGTTCGGATGAAGAAGAATACGACGATCTCGGGAACAAGATCACGCCCAAGCCCGATGAGAAGGATTATTATTCATCAGATTCGATTGACATGGAAGAGCTCAACCGCATCGAGCGGGAATATCTAGCAGAGAAACGCAAGCGTGAGATGGAACGGTTGAGAATCGAACGTTTGAAACTGCTGGAATTGGAAAAGGACAAGGAACGGGCGCCCTTTCTCCCACCAGAAATCTTGGGACTCATTTTTAGCTATCTGCCCAACCCGGTGGAGACTACCATATTATATGTGTCCAAAATCTGGTATTCTGTTGGCGTGGAATATGTGTACAAGGAGCCAGTGTTGAATGTGTACAATTATGCAAAGTTTGTCGACACGATCAGCCACAGCAATGTGCTCGGAGGAATGGTCAAAATGCTGGATTTGAGAAATATCATCCAATCGGGCAAAAACTCGTTTACGTCGAGATTGCTGCGACGATGTTCGAGCTCGCTACGGACGTTCATTGCGCCGCAGACAAGCTTTGGCTATGCACCGTTGGTCTCGCTGAAACAATGCACCGAGCTGCGTAACCTTGACCTGTCGTTAGTGTCGGAAACAGTCGACCTGACGGGCTTGTTCCAGGCCATCAACAACGCCCGCAAGCTGGAGCGATTGGATTTCCCGAGATCATCGGTGTGCTGCCTGAAGTATGAAGATCAGCTACCGGACTCATTATGGTATATTGGCTTTTCTGGAGGAATTTCAAATCAATTCCTCAACGAGGTCACAATGCCCAAAACGATAAACCAAATCTCATTGACTCATTGTCCCTTTGTCAACTCGGATTCGTGTCGAGCATTATTCACCCGCTTGGGGAACCATTTAACAAGCCTCAAAGTACTCTATCCAATGCCCGGTCTCAGCGCGGATGCGCTGGATAGCGTGTTTGTGCTGTGCCCCAAGCTGAGGTCGCTTACTGCGTCAGTTGATTATCTCTCACGCCACATCTTCGACAATATACCCACAAATATCCGGGACGAGGATACCGGAAGATTAACATCCCATCCGCTCAAATACTTGTCCCTGGATTCCTCGGGCATGATGGGCTTGAACAATAAAATCGAGGCCGACGATATTTCGCTCGCAATACTCGAAAATAGGCTCCCGAATCTGACTCACGTTCGCATCTCCATCAAGCTTCATTGGAATGCAGAAGCGGAAGACATGTGCGAACTGGTTGAGATTCTCAACGACAAGGATGGCGGAGTCTGGTTAGTTTGATATATATTTTTAGTTTTATTTATAATATACGTATGCATGAATGTGAATGAATTTAGTGTGAAATATGTCGATCCTCCTGGCATAGTATGGCTGGCTATTTATAGGGTGATGCATCCGACACCCCTTGATTCAGAGATGCGCCAAAAGTGCACAAAGAAAAATAAATCTCAACTATACGATAGAAATTACCTATATATTTTTCCAGGAATTAATTGGAATTAGAACTGGAATTCTGTTCACATTCTTTAGACGATTTAGTCTTTACTTTATTTTTTTATTTGTGTTCGCCGTAGTGGGTTTAATTACGTCCTATCACCACCTACACGGTCACCACTCGTCTCGTCGCGTTCACGACACTTGTCCTTTTTTATTTTTCCTCTTTATTTTTCACCACACAAAAATACCCAAATCCTCCACGACACTCCAACCACCTTAAAATTTCGTTGGTTTTTTGAATATTTTTTTGGAAAATGTCTGGTGGTCTGAAAAAGAAGAGCTCCTCGTTGAAGAGCAAGGAGTCGAGCTCGAATTCGTCCACGTCCTCCGCCTACTCGTACAGAGTGACGACTCCTCCCAAGACACGGGCCAAGGATAGATCGCTGTCGAAAAGAGATGCAATTCTTCTCGGAGGCGTCACTTTATTGGCAGTGCTGGTCCGTTACTATAAGCTCTACCAGCCATCGTCTGTTGTATTTGATGAGGTCCATTTTGGTGGTTTTGCTCGAAAGTACATCATTGGACGGTTCTTTATGGACGTTCACCCACCACTTGCAAAGATGCTCTATGCAGTGGTCGGTTACTTGGGCGGCTATGATGGCGAGTTTGAATTTAAGAATATCGGTCTTGATTACATTGAACCTGGTGTGCCATACGTTACCATGAGAATGCTGCCAGCGACCCTGGGTATCTTTACCATCATGCTTTCCTACGCAACCTTGAGAGCCTCTGGCTGCAGACCAATGATTGCCGCGTTCGGTTCGGCGCTGGTGACAATTGACAATGCATTGACTACTCAATCGAGATATATTCTTTTGGACGCTCCATTACTCTTCTTTATTGCCATTACTGCCTATGGCTTTAAAAAGTTTGAAAATGAAGTTCCATTCACCAAGGATTGGTTCAGATACCTTCTATTGACCGGTCTCGGATTAGGTGCTACCGTCAGTTCCAAATGGGTCGGTTTGTTCACGATTGGCTGGATTGGTCTCTTGACCTTGTACCAATTGTGGTGGTTGCTGGGAGATCTCCAAGTTTCGGCCAAATCTTTCACCAAGCATTTTGTATCTCGATCCATCTTCTTGATTGGTGTTCCAGTGCTCTTTTATGTGCTCATGTTTGCTCTCCATTTTGTTTGTCTTGTGAACGATGGCGATGGCGCATCATTCATGTCTCCAGAGTTCCAAGCCACCCTTCAACATTCAAAGTTGGGTCAAAAAGTTCCTGCCGATATTGCATTTGGCTCGGAAATTACGTTGAGACATCTCAACACTCAAGGTGGCTACCTGCATTCGCACGAACACATGTATGAAACTGGTTCCAAGCAACAACAGATCACACTTTACCCACATAAGGACGAAAACAATCTCTGGGTGGTTGAAAACATCACTGCGCCAGAGGATGGTCAGGAAAATGCTGCCCCAGTGTTCATTGAAGACGGCGCGATTATCCGACTAAAGCATAAGCAAACCCACCGCAGACTCCACTCCCACGATCACAGACCTCCAGTAACCGAACAAGACCATCATAATGAAGTGTCTGCCTATGGTTATGAAGGTTTTGAAGGTGATGCCAATGACAATTTTAGAGTTGAAATTCTTGAAAAATACAGTGAAAAGGGCGTCGCATCGAACCGGTTGAGAACAGTTCAAACCAAGTTCCGTTTGGTCCACACTATCACAGGGTGCCATCTCTTTTCGCACTCAGTCAAGCTTCCGAAATGGGCATTTGAACAGCAGGAAGTTTCTTGTATCAAGGGAGGTACTTTGCCAAACACAATCTGGTTCGCCGAGGAAAACTACCACCCACAGTTTGGAGAAGGTGCTGAAAAGGTCACATACAGAGTTCCCTCGTTCTTTGAAAAGTTCATTGAGCTCAACAAGGTCATGTGGAAAGTTAATGCTGGTCTGACTGAATCGCACACGTGGGAATCACGACCTGAATCTTGGCCATTGCTCAAGCGTGGTATCAACTTCTGGGTCAAAGACCACCGACAAGTCTACTTGGTTGGTAATGGCCCTATCTGGTGGACCATTACAGCTCTCATCATTAGCTATGTTGTCTTCAAGGGCATTTGGGTTTTGAGATGGCAACGAGGATATCATGATCTTGAGAATGATGAGAACTTTGCCAAGTTTGACAGCGGATTTGGATCATATCTCTTGGGGTGGGCTCTGCACTACTTCCCATCATATTTGATGGCCAGACAATTATTTTTGCATCATTATTTGGGATCACTGTACTTTGGCATCTTAGCTCTTGCTCAATTCTGGGAATTCCTCGTCAGCAAGTTTTTGCGTAACAAGGTTGTCTCTACAATTGCTACCGCGTTGTTCTTCCTTGCCTCTGCGGGCTTTTTCGCCTGGTACTCGCCGTTGATCTATGGCAGCCCATGGACTAAGGAATTGTGTGAAAAGTCCAAATTCTTCGATATGGACTTTGATTGCAACTCCTTCTTTGAAGAGTACAAGGATTACGAAACCTATGTCCCCGAAGCTGTTCAAGAAGCTGCAGCTGATGAACAGGACGATGAGGAGCAAGTCGTCGTTAAGGAAGAGGAGGAAGACGCTCCCCCAAGCCCAGTCGATGATGTCTTTATTGCCGAAACTGACGACGAAAAAAACATGGTTTCTGAAAAGGCTGTGGAAAACCAAATGACCACTGCCGATAAGAGCGGCCAACAAATCCTTAGCAAGGAAAGTAAGGTCGAGTATCGTGATGAAAACGGAAATGTGTTGGATTCTGAAGACGTTGAAAAGCTATTGTCCGAGGGCGTCATTGAAGTCCAAACCAAGCATGAAACAGTCAACAAATATCGTGGTGACGATGGCATAGAGACCAAGGAAACTGTTTTGTGAACAAATACCATATATATATTCAAGTAATTAATTGCAATCTACTGAACATACCGAAGGTAAGTTAAATTGGAGGATATTTATGTTCGAAACGTTGATCATGACCGCGCTCCGGCATTTAAGCCACTCCCGGCGCTGGGACATCACGACATTGCCAATATGGAGAAAGAAGATGAAGTGGTTGTTGAATATTTGGAGGCATTGGAAAAATATGAGACAGCAGAGAAAGAACTGAGCGAAAACATTAAACAGGTAAGTATAGAGTACTGTTGTTCTCTGAGTCCGCAGGGACTAATTTTCTCAGGGGTTTTTAGAGCTGGCACGAGCCAACTATTCGGGCAACGCTCGATACGGTAAAGACCAATACGACGAAAGAGTCAAGGCATGCAAAGTGATCAAATCAAATGAAGGAACTGGTCAGCTTGAGTTGGAAACTACGGAAGAACCGGATTCTTTACGGATGTTTGGAATATTAGTTCCATTGGCGCTACGAGAGTCCAAGAAATCATTCTCCAGTGCATTAGAACGAATGGTTGCTGTTGTCAACGCAAAAAAGGAGCTGCTTGAGTTGGAACAAAAACTCAAGCCAGAAGGGAAGTCAGAATAAATAATTATTAATACATAGCATCACGTTCAATCTCTACCTTTTCTTTAGCTACCTTGAGGATTAATTCGTCACATTTTCGTAAAAGCTGTTCTTTTTCGTCGATGGCCTTTTGTCGCTCGGCCTCAACCTGTTTCAATTCCTCTTCGAGGCTCGTTATCCTTTTCATTTGGTCCTCTTCGGTAATCCCTATCCCTGGTAATGAATCTATCAACACTTCTATTTGTTGCGATTTCAACACGATATCCCGAGCCAGCTCGTTCAGATCAGCTTCAAACTTCTCCGGCTCATGTATCTCGACTTGTGCATCAGTGATTTTGTCTTCATTTGCCTCTATTGGCGCGAAATCGTGGTGTTTGTTGACATGGTTTAGCGACGAATAAAACTGTTTAACAAGCTGTAATTTCTAGTTAGCCCCGAGCGTTTATAGGACGAACCAGTATTACTTACTTGGTCTATGCAGGTTTGCAACTGTGTGAGTCTATCTGGTTGCGTAGTAGCCATGCTGGTTGTGTTGACACTATTGAAATTGGAGTGTTGGGACACCTTTAAGACCACACCCACAAGAGATGACAGAAGTATTGACCTTTGGCAACAAAATTTAATTTCCTCTATTTCCATATGTATTTTAACTGGAATAAAACATATATTAGCGCTCCCCTCCGTAATGAGTGTTTTGAAAGACGCCAACATCCATTTGTGTGATGTGCGAGTGTGCGACCACACGTAATACATACTCCTTCCCCGTTTAATTCTGTTGCAAAACATATACGGTTCGAACTGCAAATCACTTGACCAAGAAGTAAAAAAAAATATTATTTACAAAACTTGCTCTAATCCAATTAGCTAGCATGTAATTTTTTCAAAACGTTCTTGGTATATACATTATTCATAAAAATCATTACACATAAAGATAGGCTAGATCCTTTGCTGCTGCTGCTGAGCTCGCATCGCCTGTTCGGAGTTCGAATGCAACGCGTACGCTGCAGTATGACCCGTGGCAACAATGGACGACAGGGGTGGTCCATACGTCAAGGCGTTGAGATTGACAGGGGTGGAGGATGAGGCAGGGATACGGGGTTCGGGCTCCTTGGTAACCGGGAGAGATGGCGAAGGTAGGAGCATGGAACGGCGTTTGGTTCTAGGCGGGGTTTGCTGGGCTGTCTGAGACTGTTGGTAGGAAGGATAGTAACAAGCATAAGGCGATTTGTGAGTGGACAGGTCAGAGCTGGAGGAACCTTCGTGGTTACCGTTAGTCAGGAGCCATTTCTGCTGCTCCAGAAAATCAAAGTTAGACGAAGCAGCACCCCAAGATGCAAACGACTCAACGGAAGACTTTTTTTCCACAATGTTTTGATAACTGTTGTACAATGGGGAAGGGTTTGTGGATGATGCAGGGGTTGTGGTCGAGACAGCCGATGTCGGTCTCGACCCTGAAGAGTTGTAAGACGAGCTGGACGTGGAGTCCTCGTGTTTATGACGTTGATGGCGTGAATGCAACGGACGCGAGAAAGACTCTGCTTGTCGATTTTCCGGTATCAGTGATACCGTGGATGAATATGGCGGAGATGAAGATGGGGCGTTGTTTTTCTTCTGCTGCAGGGAAAGCGAGCGGGAAAGGCGTTTGTCTGCACTCGACCCTTTTAGATATTCCGCATCAATGTGCTTGGTATGAACAAAATTGGTTGGAGCGGAGATCTTTAGAGGAGATTGTTGTTGAGACTCTTTTTTTGGGGATGAGGAAAGGAAATTGAACAACCTGGAGCCAGAACGGGAATGGCCGCCGCCGCCGCCGCCAGACGACGACGAAAATGACAAGACAGAACTTGAATGCTTATGATGTGATGCTGTGTTGGAAGAGGCTGTAGTAGGCGGAGTTGAGGGATCTACAGAAGGCTGTTGCTTCTTCTTGCTAGATCCGAAACGTCTCAAGGTTGACGGCAGCTTACTTGGTTTCAACCTTGCAGATGTATCAGACGACCCCCGAGACGATGATCCTTCCTCGGCTTCACTGTCACTGTCATCGTCCAGCCAGACCTTGGTCATAGGGGGTGCGCTGAGGAGGGTGGAGCCCCTGGCTGTAGTAGAGGTGGAGGAAGGGGAGGGTCGGTGAAATTGTCGACACGTCTGAGGGTTCGGACTATTATTTTTAACCGAAAGTATCGGCGAATGGTTAACTGAATCCGTAGTCGTAGCAGTGGCAGACATTGTAGATTTTGTTCTCTTGTGGAACCGTTTATTAAAATGACTTTTCAGCGAATAGCTGAAAGAATGCGAGCGTCCTAAGCCATCAGCCATATCGAGGGCTGTCGATATTTATATATCGAAACGGGGGGTAAGAAAAAGCAAAAATAGAAAATCCAAAAATATTATTACCTCGCAGATAATAGGAGATGCGAGTGCCGCAGAAAAAGGAAATTGTAACGTCCTGATAATCCACTCACGTCACAGAATTAATTGTGATATACGGAGGGGAGGGATGAAGAGGAAAAAAAAAAAAAAAAAAAAAAAAAAAAAAAAAAAAAAAAAAGTTTCCGTATTTGAGGAAAGGATTTTCATTAGATGGGAGGGATAGCCCTCGGTCATCACCCCAAAATTAGGCGGACGAAGGAGTTGGAAGCGTGTACCAATCGTTCCCGCCCTCTCGTAAATTACCACCTCCTACCCAGACGCCTACACCCGGCTCTGTGGTCATAACTTCGGCATTCCGTTGAAATACCTCTGATATTTTTTACCGTTACCTCGACACTGCAATGCAATGCAGCCCAAGCGAACGTTTTGATGCATGTTTCATGAGGTTTGTCCTGTGCTCGTCTGTATCCGGTTCCGTTCTCAAATATACGGTCCCAATAACGCGGTCGAACTTGGCTACGAAACCCTGGGCGGTGGGTTAAGGGGGGTTGGTCCTGTAATATTGCCTTATGATATTAGACCGTATTCCAGGTTTGCACTTGAAGATAGAATTGATTGCGCTGCCCTCCCCCCCGGAAGACCGTATAGTGCGTGGCACAAACGCCCCCGGTGGAAGTCTGAGACGTGTTTTACCCCCGCAAATAACCTTACTTTCACGTAAGCTATTTTACTGTGTAGTACACTCTATTTACCCCGCTAAGATGCCGTTTAAATGTGTTCTTCGGATATTACTGTGACATTTTTTCGCTACGTCAGAGAAGTGGTACCCGTGGTTGTTATGATTTTGGCCGCAGGATGTGTGGCTTGAAAGGAAAATACAGTATCGAATATCGATATCTCTACGCCGTTACAAGGCTAATCTCCTATCCCCGTACGATTCAAACTGGATCTCGTAAATCTCCGGGAGTATGATCTATGAGGTAAGAATTTGCCCATATTAACTGTGATAGGCCGGAATTATTTTAATTGTGTCTCTGTGGCTTTCGGCAACATGTGATAGGCGCATCCAGGTCCCACATCCCGAGTTGAAACATACGAGAGACCTTTTCAACTGAGATGTGGAGGAGTGCCTTTGCTATCTTATCTTCTGCTTCCCAATTGCTTTCCTTTCTTTCCCCTCTTTTAAATGTGGTCTAACGACAATTCCTTTCGTTGACAAAACTTATGGTGAGGCTCGTACGTGGGTTCCTTTACACGTGCATGATGCAACATCATGAAACAATGTACTGCGGCAGTGCTGGAAGCGACCACCGTGTTGATTCGGAACTGTGATACAAACATGTTGGAAAATAGATGTGTCTGGTGGATAAACGAGTGTGCATTCAATATAACGGCTGTTGAATTGGGCGGCGTGGCTTATTCAAAAAAAAACTTGTATTAACACGTAACTAGTGTTCTGGACGCTTTTTCTCTCGTATGACTATTACAGGATTCCTTACATGTGTGCATTTACTATGCATTTTGTAATGCAAGAGTGATCAAGGGCTTCAACATTGGCCCTTAATTTTAGAATTGGCGCAGTTATGGCAACTTTCTATGAGCTTTCATTCTCTCCCTATGGGAAACTGTGATCCACATACAACTTTTACCGACCGTTTTGTCAGTGCATGGATAAAATTGTCGTACATCGTGGATTGCTATTGGCCATGCCACTGAATTAGCATCATATTCCCGCCCAACGACAGTTGATATGCTCCGATAATATACCACTTCGTATCCTCGGCTGCAAATGGACTTCGGCGACTCGTTTACTATATGATCTGCAGCCTCCCTGCATGACTACTGTAATTCGGTTACAAACTGTTGATAATGAGCGCAACTTGCTGCACATTTCTTGATTAGGGTATAACTTTCTTTTTCAATATCGCGTCGTCTCCGCAGAACGGAGGTAGCAGATGTAGCAAGGCTTCGAGCGGTGACAGGTGGTGACAGCTAATAATATTGACATTTGTTTGAGAAGAATAATATTTAACAACTTCTCGCCATGACGCTTCAACCGACCGTCGTATGCTCACCTCGTTCAAATTGTGAATATGCAGTTTATCTCCGCAACGTTCACCCGTCTAACCACGCGATATCGGTCTTCGGCGACTTCCATCCCCTGAAAATGAGTTTATGGGGTAGCTCCTAGTATTCACAGTGGCTGAGCTCTTCTGCATGACCCCTGCATAAGGAACGCTGTTGACGGAATTGTGCAACAATTATCTGACTGCATTACATGAGATATCCAAACGAGAGCCGTGTCCCGCATGAGCGCACCGCTCAGCAAAATTCGCGGCCTAGTGATGTTATTGTTCTGTGAATAGCATGTATTTCATAAGGCGCCTAATAGAGACTATTGGCTGGTGATCTGTCACCCCTTTTTTCCACATGCACTGCTTAGTATAAACCGATGCAATGGTAAGTCCCTATTAACTCAGTGCTCGATCTATAAAATTGGTTCTCGTACGCATAAGACTGAATGCAAAAACTATCATTATCACTTGAAGAAATAGCCAAAATACGTATACAGTAGCTCAAATGGTTCGAAAACTTGGACTATGAAGGCCATAAATTCCGTTTAACAAAACAGCACATAAAAGAGCAACAAGTTAAAAGCTTCCTACGCCCGTATCCGTAACTAATCTACGGGTCTGTGCCTGACCGATCGTACGTTTTGTTTGAGAGTGAAAACATTCCGCAAAAACTCCGGTATCCACAGTGTGAGCAACTACTTCCACATACAGTTACAATGTGCGTTGAACGGACACCACTGAACACCATATTATGCAGCCGAGTGCTAATCTCTTTCGTTTGGTATTATTATCAGGAGTTGGCTGCAAAATGTTTTGCAAAAATAAGCGTGATCTACCCAGTCTTCGGAACCTTTCCGAAGTTTCGGAAAAAATCCGAAACTAAAAACCAGTGCCATCTACTCCGCAAATTCACGGCGTCAGACAACTTGAGCATTTCCCTCAATTATGGAAGAAAACTTGCGAAAGCTTCCAGCTTGTGAACGATGTCGTATTCGCAAGACGAAGTGTGATTCTGGACTGCCAGCTTGTAAGAATTGCACAAAAGCTGGTGTTGAATGTGTCAACAATGATAGAGCTTTAGGGCGAACGATAGTACGGAGTTATGTATCTTCGTTGGAAGAACGTATCGAAGCTCTCGAAAGTCATGAGGTCCGTGTTCGGAAGAATGATGAGCCACCATCCAACTCTGATCACGTACGTAAAAAGGCAAAACCTGTGGGAACGCAAAAAGTAAAACACGTAGAAAACCCTTCTCCAACACCTCCTATTTCTCCAACGCATGAAAAGGATGCTTCGGCAAGCCCTATTGGAACTTTGATGGCGACAACTTTGATAGGCGAAACAACCGTTTTTTCGAATGAAGACGAATTTAGCAGTGGGAATCCGAGAGAACTCTTTATACAAAATGAAAATACCGCAATTAACAACCTTGGGCGTGACCTGTTAAGGGCCGCACGAAGGAACATCACAAAGAACAAAGCGACTGACCTTAATGAATACGATCCATCATTAATCCGTCGTGTTGCAAAGCGTTATTTCACATGGATGGGCAGTGCATATCCAGTTTTGCACGAAAGTATATTTCATTTGCAATTGGAAAAATACTTTGCAAGATCCAAAGAAACTTCGACTACAGAAAAGTTCCAGATCAATATGGTATTGGCTGTTTCTTTAGCCTCCATCAGTCGACCTCATTTTTCAGTATCCGAGATTGGAAGGCTGGCGCATAGTTATTATCGGGCTGCAACAAAACTCCTCGGAAAAGCACTTCATGACTCGGGACTAGCACAAGTTCAGAATATTCTTCTATTGCTCCAATACGCTCTAATTGTTCCAAAGTCGGGGAATCTTTGGCAGCTGTCCGGAACCGCTATGCGATTTGTGTCGGAGATGGGCCTTTATACCGAACATACGCCTGGTGGGCCGCTTGACCCGTTAACATTAGACCTTCGGCGACGGGTGTTCTGGTCGTGCTACTGCATTGACCGTATGCTCTCCACGGTGATGGGACGTCCAACTAATATTCCAGATAACTGGATAAATGCTGAACTACCAGCAATAGTTGAGGACAAATTTGTCACTGTGAATGATATCGGGAAAGGACCAGTCTGTCAGCTGAAGGTTGCGCAGCATAGACACATTGAGATAACCAGGCTTCAATCCAAAATTCACAGTCATCTTTATGATTCATTGGCAAGTAAAAATACGGAAGACCTGACTACATGGAGCTGGAAGAGATACGACGAATTGCGGGTCTGGCGACAGCGCTTTACATATTCAACTCCGCTAGTTACCAAGGAATGGACAGAGTTACAGTTCCATCTCACAGTTATTTTACTTTTCCGGCCATCGCCTCTGCGACCAAATCCATCGGAAGACGCGCTTCACGTCGCATTTCATTCAGCTGGAGAGGCTATCAAGTTGATCCGAACTATGCATAGAGATCATGCTGCAGCGTTTTCCTGGCTTACAATTCACAACCTGTTTATGTGTGGGATAACACTGCTAAATTCGTTAAAAGAGTTTTCGGCAAGTAGAAGCAAGTTGTGCATTCCATTTGTGGAGATATTCCTGCAAATCCAAGCATGCAGCGCGATGTTGGAAACATTATCAGCACTTGATCCTGGCCGAAACGAAAGAATACGAAATGCTTTTGATGATATGTCGTCAAGTATCCTCGAACAGCTGCAGCATGTATCCACCGCTGAAAACTCGGATGAGTGTATAATTTACCGGATTTCACGGTACGACGACCCAACCATTCCGCGGCCAACCAATATTGAAGGTAGGACTGTACCTGCCGAAGAAATCCCAGGGAAAGCTGGAACGAGTATGGACCATCCGGACAACGAAAAACACTTTTATCAGCATGATATTGACGCATCTTATAATAATGAACGTCCAATCGATCGGAGTCTTTACATTGGCTCTAAAGATACATGGACACACAATAATAATAATTGTGCTGTGAATAATGCTCTTGTTGCCTCGGGAGGCAAGAAAAACGAGCACAGCGCAAATTCCCTTGGTCCGTTGGACCAGAATATAGATGCAGAACTCGAAAGGTGGTTTCTACACCCATTCGTTGAACTGTCCTCTTCCTTCGGCGACGATCAATTCTAGTGATAAATGGTGGTGTAGTAGTAACTTATTTTTAATTTGGCTTGGAATGTCAAATGCTTCAATGTAAAACAGTGTTATCTACTTGTCTATGTGCGGTCATGCACCGCCGCCCATCTTGCCGAATTGGAATAGATTTGCAGCAGATTGGCTTTGAGCAGCGGAGGACGTGCTGTTGTTACTGTTACTTTCATCCAAACTGTCGCCCAACCCAAACAAATATCCTTTAAACTTCAGAATTGTGTCAGAGTGCTGTTGCCGAAGATTGAAGAAAATGCCATTGGTTAGTAGGGAATCCAAGCCAGCCTGGTTGAGTCCATTCATGCCAATCATTGGCAGTCTGATGTTGAGTTCGTCGGCTATTTCAAAGAGATTGGATTTGGAAATATTGAAGCCATTTTTGCAAATGTATTTCACGTCATAGATGGACGGGAAGTATTTCTTGAGACATTTCATAAATCCTTTTTCTTCCACCGGCACTTGCTTGTTCAACAAGATGGAGAGTAAATAGCCCAAATCGTATCCGCTGTGGAAAGTGATCCAATTTATCTGCTCGTTCAACACCAGACCACTGGAATAAATCAATTCCCCAAAGGCGAACGGATCAATACCTTCCATTTCATGCTTCATGAAATCAATTCCAGATTGGCGTAGCAGTTCAACGCCCTCGCTTGATCCCATGTCCTGGTTGGGATCAAACTTGAAATTGAACTGCCAAGTGCCTACCCCACCAGGAGGCTGGTTCCCGTATTCGTCTGCTAATGTGATACCGATTTGAATGACTTCGAGTATGTCGACATTGGACCGTAATGTTTGATAGTGATACTCTGATGTGCTCTTGAACGTGCCGATTGGGCGAGCAACAATCCCAGGGAACTTGCAGTCTATAAATATATAATTAAATCGTTCTGAAAGCTTGCGCAAAACACCCATCTGTTCTTCTAGATTCCACCTCCACACGTTCTTTATGGGTTCCGCCATGGCGGTAGCTGCGCTACCAGCAGTCGCTGGTCCGGTCATCATTTGTCCGCCTGGTGGCATCCCGTAACCTCCGCCCTGATACATGTATCCTTGAGGCGGTGGAGGAGGCGGAGGAGCTACCCCATATTGGGCAGCTAGTTGCTGTGTCTGCTGCTGTGGTTGCTGTTGTTGTTGGATCGGAGCTGACCCGCTGGGTCCTTGTATGTTCATATATCCCGCGGCAGCAGCTGCTGCTGCCGGATTTGCCATGAATTGCTGCTGACCCTGTTGCTGCATCATGGGTGGAGGTCCTGCCGCGCTGGCCATCCTATTTGTTGGTGGTATGCTGCTTCGCATGAAAATAATAAATTAGTTGTTGCAGTGTGTGTGTGTGTGTGAAAAAAGCTATGGTGTTGCGAGTTTGGTCCACGATCTCTCCCAACGCCAGAGTCGGGGTGGCTCCGAGCAGGTCAGAGCGTATTCCGAAGACGTTGGCGGGCGACGCTGTACGGAGGAACAGTGCAATGCAGTATCTGTAATCGCAGTTATAATTAGGAGCAGAAATGTTCTAGTTTGACAGGAGGACACTTCCGCATAGTGTGTTATGTCAAATGTTTTTGAGTCTACAACGTTGGAAACTATGCGGCTCAATGGGTGAACAGAAGCGTACGGACGTACGCGGAAATGGATCTAGTTATTGTCTGTTATCATCGTGAGGCAGTAGTATGGCGTCTTGAGTACGGTTATTATTGATGAAACGATTGATGCTGCGGATGCTGGGAATAGCGAACTTGACGTCGCTGTTGCTAGACTTGTCAGTGGACAAGTTCATTTTGGTGCAGTGGATCAGCCATCCACCGTTATAGCTAAATCTGTAACAATAAGTGCACATGCTCTCTTTTCTACGTGACATTGGCAAGCTGGAAACGATCCAAATCATTGGAATCGTTACATACCATACATATCTGGGAATACGAGCTCTCGTATTCAGCCGGTTGCATGGCCCCATTTCGGATGCATAAAGCAAAATCCTTTTTTTTTTCCGGTGCATAAAGAAGACCGTTATAAAAAGGGACCACTGTCCACACATTTGGCTTCTTTTTTTTTTTTCCTGTTTTCTTTCTTCCTTTCGTTCGTTTTGTCTTTTCTTTTGCTTATTTTCTTCACTACACAGCGCAATGCTCATTCCCTGCCGTTTCCCACATGATGCCAATATTATCAGCCTCCCACCGGTCAAACCTTCGGATACCCATCCGGATTGCCCAATGATGTATGTGGGAATCGGAAGCTTCGGAACCGCCAAATCCTACCCCCCC
>JAJLUK010000077.1:0-29596 GCA_030570055.1 Blastobotrys chiropterorum
AAAAAAAAAAAAAAGTGTAAAGTGGCTGTTACGATCTTTTTAAGGGCCTATTGACGTGAGTGGGGATAGAGCGTGCTTAGAACCAAAGGAAGCCTTAAGTGTAAATATACATTAGTCGGTATCTTCTCTGTTCAGGGTTTCTGTCGTCACTTTTCCTGTTTGGTTTATTTTATTCGTCGTATAATAGGTCCACAGGAGTACGCAGATTATTACAATTACTTTTATTATAATTATTACCACGAATAAAAGCGCCAATATTCCGCGGCATCTAGAAAGATCGGTGCGGATGTGTTTCTTCTACGGCTTCCGTTAATAGTAATAATACATGATTACCACCGTTCGCTACTCCAAGCAACACTAAATGAAAAAAAAAAAAAAATTGTGGCTTGCGAAGAACTAGGATGGATCACTTCAATTTTGGTGCCCATTCGTCCATACCCCATATCATGAGGGATATCGATCGATATATCGATATCATGATCGATCAGTATCTATGAATTTTAGCCGCACGTATCGGTGGTTTCGCCGAATGCCGCAACTGTATGTATCTGTCATTCAAAACAGTGACTATTAAGTTGTATGGCTCTACCAATCCTACATGCATAACATCCTCTGTGCTACAGCCGCGTGAAGAGTTCTTTCACAGGGTGCAAGCAATCTTGTTATCTCGCATGACGTCCCTGAAGCCGCCCATATCCCACGCATTCCCCACGTTAACACTGTCTTAGGTGCCCCTACCCCCGCAATTTACGGCAGTCGACGCTCCGTAATACTAAACTTTTAAGAGTTAGTCCGGGATCATGCTCCGCAAGTACGTGGGATGGCAAATCGATAAATAATATATAAAAGCAGTGACTCCACCATTCTCGTGTAGCTTGCGACACCCCTACAATGTCAGAAAAGTTAGACTTGGAACATAGCGAAGGAGGTCAGGAGCCAACGGTCGTTCAAATAGATGCTGGCGAATACCTTGAGATTGACGATGTTTCTATTTCCGAAGATATAACCGGACTCGATTACGAACTGGAACAGTCAGGCAAAAAAAAATTCTTGGCTGCTCATATTCTAAAAAAACCACAACAATTTGTCGCATTTCTCGCCTCACTAGCTTCAGTCGGCGGCTTTTTGTTTGGAGTAGACCAGAGTTTAATTAGTGGTGCAGCGCTATACATGCCAGAACCACTCAATCTGAGTGACTCGCAGATGTCAATGGTTGTAGGGTTCACACCATTAGGTGCAATTTTCGGTGGCCTGATTCTGCTGCCCACAAACGAGATATTCGGAAGAAAATGGGCTATTGTCATATCGTCACTCATTTTCACTGCAGGCGCAATTCTGGAGGCCGCTGCCCAGGGATTCGGTGTGATGCTTGCTGGTCGGATCATTCTCGGCATTGCCTTAGGTCTGCTCTCTGGTACAGTTCCAGCGTACATTTCTGAAAACTGTCCGGTAAAGTGGAGAGGAGGATTGGTCTCCCTGTACCAAGTAATGGTAGCATTCGGCGTCATGAGTGGATACATTATTGGCGCCATTTTCAACAGCGTCCCGGGGAATTGGAGATGGATTTTGGGCAGCTCGGTTGTTTTTTCCACTATCCTCACGTTTGGTATGCTTACACTTCCTGAGTCAACCAGATGGCTAATGAAGCGGGGAAGGAAACTTGACGCATACCAAGTATGGAAACATGCTAGAGGATTTGACTCGATTGAGGAAAAGAGAGAGTTTTACATTATGGAGCAGACCCTTTTATATGAGGAGCGGATGACAAAGGGACGGCTGGTGATACTCGATATGATACGCAAGCCCAGATGCAGACGCGCTGTCGTCGCCGCCGTGACGCTTACGATACTGTGTCAGCAAATGTCTGGCGTCAATTCGATCGAATACTACCAGGCCTCGTTAGTTGAACAGGCCGGGTTGACCCCACAGAATGCAGTTTATTCGAGTATGGTCGGAGGCGGCGTGATGTTCCTGTCTACCATCCCAGCAATTTTCTTAATGGACAGGTTAGGACGGCGAACCCTAGTGCTCTCTCTGGTGCCATTGGTTGCAATTGGGCTGCTTATCACCGGATTTTCATTCTTGCCCGAGCCATTGGGTCTGAGACTGGGAATCTACTTTTGGGGCATGATCACCTACACCATTTTCTGGTCCCCGGGCCTCGGACCCGGGCCTTGGCTCTTTGCATCAGAAATCTATCCGACCTACCTGCGAAGTTATGGCATGAGTCTGGCTGCGGTATGTAATTGGACAGGCACGTTCGTGACCACGTATCCATTCCAGCAAATGACAGACGCCATGACGTCGACTGGTGTCTTTGCGGGGTTGTATTGTGGCTGCTTGCTCCTCGGGGCGTCCTACTTGTTGTTCTACATGCCAGAAACCAAGGGGTTGACTTTAGAACAGATCAATGAGGTCTTCGAAGAGCCGATTGCCAAGACCCGTCGTAAGAATGTGGAGAGTCTGAAGAAAACCTGGGATCATTTGCTGCATTTCCGATTTCGGGAGGCTTTGGGCTGGTGAGTAGGTTATATTAATAGGAATTGTTTGTTAATTGTGTCCCTGCTCAGTCCTCTTTTTCAGAAAAGTAGTCCGCCTCGCAGAGCTACCTTTTTTGCTTCTTTTCGGAGAAAAAAGAAGCCGCCGGAGGCCACGCAGCCCCTCCGGCGGTGAGTATGCCCTGCGGGCGGCCTTCTTTTCGGAGAAAAAAGAAGCCGCCAGAGGCTACGCACCCCGGAGGATCAGCCGGGCTGCTTTTTTTCAGGTCCCGGCTAGTCGCCGAGATTCGGAAAACGTGGGCAGGGCTGATTGTGGACAGCAGCCAGAAATGGTGGTTCGTAGTGAGACTTTGGGAAACAGTGTTCAGTTAGCGCGAGACTGTGGCCCGAGTCAGTCGTCGCAATTGGGGGTGTGTCTTTTTCGGAAAGCAGCTGTAAGGGCACTTTTCGACATGCCATTCGTAAGCGACCCTCCAAGGTGTGCACAACCTTCAGCAAAGTCATAAAATACCAAAAGCCAGCTCAACCCGGATAGGATGACCTGCTGCTTAGGTCAGCGTTTCATGTCCCAATCTGGGGTTATAGGTTTGATAACTTCCTATAAGAGGTGAGTGAAACATCAAGGATCTGCGAGTTTTTGACCAAACCAGCCACATCATTGAGACTTCGGGATTTGAGGGTATTCCCAGCACTGTTGCCTGCGCCAACACAGCGAACAGAAGCTCTGCATGCAAAATGCGGACAAAAGGGTTGCTCTGAAAATCCATAAGAGCTTAGAGAAAACGGTTATCGACTCGCCCCGTTTTAGCCGCGTGTTGGCGACTATAATTTCTTTTGACGCATCCCACGATGCCCATTGTCCCGAAATTTCGCATTGAAATTATTGGCAAGACATGGACAAAGACGGTGAGTTTGGGATATACGAGGGATTTAAAAAAAAAAAAAAAAATCAGAGACGTTCCGAAAATGCCGCCAGCTTCTTGATAACGTCATGAGATAGGACGAGATAGCTGACTACATTGCGCAACAACCACAGCCCGCCTATCATGATTAACAACGCATGGACATAATATCGCAATCAAGGGCCTAAAACAACACCCCTCCAAGCCTCCGCTGGCTCGCTCGAAACTGTCGGGGCCAGAATTAAAACACCGTCGCTGCTTGCTCTTTTGTCCAAACCCATCGTGTCGGAAAAACCGAGCCAGCAAATGGGGAAAGGATCACTCAAATGCGATCGGTAGTAATAAGACACCATCGCTAATCAGCGCTGCTTCGTCTTCTTTCCCCTGTTGCGCGACCTGCGCGAAAGGGTTTCCTTGATCTTCCTCACAAAGAGACACTGGTTTCTTGCGCGTGTAATATATAAAGGAGGGTAGATCCAGCACACATCCTCACAGAAAGAAATAATAAAAAGACAAAAAAAAAATGCATATGGAACAGCTCGGCTCCCTGATGACCCATCTCACTCTGGATCACCACCATCTGGTGCCGACACAGGCCCAGCTAAATGCGGCATTGTCCGCCAGCAAACATTACGGAATGGTCTGTGGAGAAGCTGTGCTTTATTGGCTACGCATCATCCTGTCCACACTGCTACTGCAAGTGATCCCCAACGCATATGAGCTGTTTATCGGCTTCCCAGTGCGCACGCTGATACTTTCACCCGTTGGGTGGTCGTGGGGCATCTTCCTCCAGCTGTTTGACAACATCATCAAGCCGGTCATGTACTTTTCCATATGCGCGGTTATGGTCGGATCATTGGGCGGTCTTGTCATCGGAGGCTGCTTTCTGCTGGTCCAGGAGCTTATTCCGAACAAGTCGGCGAGACCGTCCTGGATATGAGCAGCGAAACCGACCCACTCTGGTTCATATACGGAAGCGTACAGCGGGACAAGTATCCGATGGGCTCCGACGGACTTCCGAGTTAAGGGTCCAGAGATACACGGCGTTTTTAATTTTTTTTTAAAAAAGGCTGCGTAAGAGAACGATTATCGATGTTTCTTGGGGTATTGCCGAGGTCATGCATTGTGGAGTCTAGTTCCTCGGAACAGTTGAGAAATGAAATTGGATTTCATCACGACTAACGCCGACACGCCCACATCCAAAGGAACTGTGGGATAGTCTCTCATTCAGTACCATTCTCTCCTCTCTCTCTCTTTCAGCTTCTCCAACTTTCCACGGTCTGGTGAAAGGCTGAATCCGAACCACTTCCTCCGAATCCTCCTCGCTTTCCGATCGGACGTCTTGGGCGGCCAGACTGGGATAACCTCCGGCGTAAATTCTCGCACAGGGAGGGAACGTGGTGGAAAATACTGGAAACGACTGGGGGATAAAGCGATAGCGGTGAAGATCGTGGCCAAAGAAAGGGGGCAAGGAAGAGATGGGCAGAATAAAAAAAAAAAAAAAAAATTGTCGCTCACGTTCCAACCGTTTTTCCGGATCCTGGAACGTGGCGGATGATGGACAGCCAAAAAAAATTTCAGTTTTTCCGAAAAGCTTAGCTGATTGACCCTCTCTATACACGGCAATGGGCCGATGACGAGGCCTTTGCCGTGCCATCCACCAATGCAACCAAATTTCTTTTTCTCATCGATCTACAGTCGCCCATTTCCTTGTGATAATATATAAAGTGAAGGGGAGATCCTCTTTTTTTTTATATATATTATTATTACTACCCTCTTCTCAGTTTAATTACACACACACCTTCCTTCCCCCACTCCCCTTACAATGCCAAATTTTGTAACCAAATGGGCGACCACGCTGCGGGACGAAATGTATCTCCCGTGGCAGGGGGACGCGCCCTCCACTGAGGCCCAGCAGGTCGCGATAAACAAGACGGATGACGAAAAGGACGGATATAACGATGCCGCAGAGCTGCAAAAAGTGGTTGAAGGCCGTGAGGAAGAAGTTGTAAACACGTCCGGCCTCAACAAGTACTGGACGATCATTGCTGCCGGCGCAGGATTGTTTTCAGACGGCTATGTGAACAACTCTGTGGGCTCCGTCAACACCATCCTGACAATTCTCTACGCCGAAAAGTACACCGATTCTCCGGCAGGATCCAACATCGCATCCATTGCATTCGCCGGAACCGTCGTCGGCCAGCTCTTCTTTGGCTACATGGCCGATTACCACTCTAGAAAAATGGGCATGATCGTATCCACGATCATTCTGATCCTGTTCACAATCCTGTCCGCCGGCGCATGGGGTGCAGGTGGCTCCATTGGCGGTATGTTTGCTGCCCTGACCGCGTACAGAATGTTCCTTGGTATCGGGATTGGTGGTGAATATCCAGCCGGCTCGGTGGCCTGTGCCGAGGCAAGTAACATTCTCGGCCGTGGTAAGCGAAACAGATGGTTTGTTCTCTTCACCAACTTTATGATCGACACTGGCTTCGTGGTCTCTGCGTTTGTGCCCCTTGTCATGCTCTGGATCTGCGGCGACGATCACCTTACCCCGGTCTGGAGAGTCTCGCTCGGCCTTGGTGCCATCCCGCCATGCATCCTGTTTTGGCTCCGTCTCAAGTTTGATGAAAACCCTCAGTTCAAAAAGTACAACATGAAGAAGGTCAAAATGCCCTACTGGCTTATTCTAAAGTACTACACCCCACGATTACTCGTGGTTTCCACCATCTGGTTCATTTATGACTTCTCCGCATACTCGTTTGGTATCTACTCGTCCCAGATCATTAACGTGGTTGTCTCAGACGGCGACCTGTACAAGACTTTTGGATGGAACGTTGTGCTCAACTTGTTCTACATTCCAGGTTCCTTCCTCGGTGCGTTCGCTGCAGATTACATTGGACCAAGAATCGCCTTGGTCACCGGTGTCGGCCTTCAGGGCGTCATTGGCTTCGTCATGGCATCGCAGTATGACCACCTCAAGGAGAATATTGGTGCATTTGTTGTCGTGTATGGTATTTTCATGACTCTTGGTGAATTTGGTCCCGGGGATCAAATGGGTCTCATTGCCTCCAAGACCTCCGCAACCCCAATTCGTGGCCAGTATTACGGTATTGCTGCTGCTCTTGGTAAAGTTGGTGCATTTGTTGGTACCAAGGTGTTCCCTACCATCATCGAGAATGCTGGTGGCTCGGAGACAACAGCCGGTAATCAAGCTCCGTTCTGGGTCTCCTCGTCGTTGTGTCTTTTCTCCGCCACTCTTGCGCTTTTCTTCCTTCCATCTCTCACTCAAGATGCAGTTTCGCTCGAAGACATCATGTTCAAGCGTTATCTTTCTGACCACGGCTTTGACGTGTCTCTTTTGGGTGATGAAACTGACCAAGAGCAGATTCAGGAGACCAACACCGCTACTACTGTAAATGATAAACCAGCTAACTAACTAACGTGTAATAAATTTTAATGTATTATTAATAATTGAGAAGTGATAGCCCGCTTATGCATTTGTTTGATTATCAAACAACTCGGACGTGATCGACAACCATTTTCCGTGTGATTTCTACTCGTACCCATAGCAATACCTGTCAAAGCAGTCATCGCATTCAGACGGATATTCATGGGAATATTCGTCAAGCGAACGTTTGACAAGTGCACATGCCATACACACTTTCCAATCACTGGAGTTTCCTTGCGTGGCCACGCTGTACCCATTTTCAATCATTTTGGAAACTTCGTCGTGTGAATAGCTAATTTGAAGAGTCGATCGGTTACTCTTAAACACATACTCTCGGTTCGGGACGTAAACAATCAATGGCGGCATCTCGTTCACGTTCAATTCCATAGAATAATCCTCCACATCACAGCCAAGAAACAACGGTTCTGTTAACGGCTCATCTGAATTTGGCACATTCGGGAATGGGATGTGGCTATTGTTCACTGCAAACTTGTCAAAGCTTCTCCGCAAAGTTGTTCCTGTGGGCCAATTGTCAACGTCAGATGTCGAATCATATGCAAGGATAACGTCTAGCTCTCTCAATGGATTTACAAGCGGCTCCAGTGGAAGGTTTTGGCCGTCTTCGCCCCCGTCTACCAAATACAACTCCGGGGATGCCGTCACATTCCAATTCCCTTTGTTCATTTTATAATGGAAGAACGGGTTCGGAGCGTATATAGCTCGGTCTCGCAATAACGGCTTGAATGGCTCGAGGGAATTTAGTGGAATTTGGAAAATAAACATGACTTGGTCAAAAAAGACGGCCAAACATGTCGTCCCTCCAACACCTGGAATATAGAAGCTTGTCAGATCTACAGCACCATCATAGAGGAAAAAGACGTCGTTGAAAACTGCAGATGATGTACCCAGTACGAACCCAGCATTGTCTATCCCATTGATACAGTAGTTATGGTCCAAAACATTGTGGCCAACCCCGCCCGGGGCATAAACTCTGCCATCCCTCATGTAAGTCCCGATATACCTTATGTCAACGAATGCGCCCAGTCCTCCCTCCCAGCTCCCCATCTCAAATGGCGTAAATTCAATAGAAATTGGCATGGAGCCCTCATGAGGATAGATTTCAGTTTGAAGCTTCTTTTCATTGGCGACAATAACTGGGAAAGGAACAGGATAGTCGTCGTCGTTCCAATAATCGTAACCGGATATATCTGACCAAGACACGTTGATACCACCCCGGGTGGAGTTAATTAGCTTCAAGGACAGGCTCCTTCCCCAGTAGTCGACGATTGATACAGGAAAACCCTCTTTCGCTTTCTCGGTTACTTCCAAGTTCAGTCTCATATAATGAACAAGATAATCATAGGAAAGTATTGGTACAAACGGAAACATCTTCATCACTGGGCAAATGGCATCCCTTTCAATATTATGTTGGTGGCTGGAACTTTGATAGGCACATGTTCCTCTTTCATTAAACAGCCAGTCCATTATGAGAGGCGGAATTCCATACCGTGGCATATGTAAATCCCATATAGTGGCCGAGTCTCTCAAATCTAATACACGAGAAAAATTGTTGTGGTATATTGATCCAATCAACCAACTTCCTCCGGATAATCCGCTGAGATAGGCCGCTCCTTGTAATAACCCACCCAAAGACCATTCATATTCTTCTTCGAGTTCAAGAGTTCTATCGTCTAATGCGGCTAAAGCTCCACCGCCGGTGAGCATAGCCCTAAAGCCACCACCAGACACGGTAATCCCAAGATTAATTAGTGGAAGCGCGTCTAGGAAATCTGGATCTTCGAACTCATCAACCCCGCTGTTTACCAAAAAGTTTTCCAACGCTTTCATTCGTTTTTCGTGTTTCCGTTCAAAGAAGTCTTCCTCCTTCTCGTTTAGCTCGTTCGCTGGCCGTAATAAACTTTCATCTGGGCAGCGGACTCTTTTGGGTGCATATCCATCACCACGGATATGAGGGGTTAAGAGAAATATCAAATGTATCCAGGTTATCCGCATAAAAATGAAAATGAGGGTGATATAATTTGGGCGCAGAAAACGCATTTAAGGTTTGATGTATAGTTTGGCGCCGTTTTTCGCTGAACCTCTTTTTATGGTAGGGTTAAGACTAACCGTAGCTCACGAGTACCGCTTCAGAAGGAGGAACTCGTATCAAATGAAATGTTCAGTTGCACTGCCACTATTGCTATGGTTAACTTCACAGTTTTGTTAAATTGGGAATTCGCGAAATAAAATTTTAATATTGGTTTGTTTTGTATACTGCAGGTCTTAATTCTCAAGGTGGTTCGACTTTTTCTGAGCTTTTTTAATTCTGTACTGCCACCTGCACTGCCACATTAGCTAGTTTTGAAAAGAACATAATCTGTTGGTATCCAAATTAAAAAATTTTGTGAAAATCGGCAATAGTTTAGTGGCTAGAATTTCCGCCTGTCAGTTGAAGGTTCACTTCAACAGCACGCGGGGGACCGGGGTTCAATTCCCCGTTGCCGAGATTTTTTAAATTTTAATTATAATTAATATTAATACACCGTTATATATATATTTAATTTTTCCCAGCCAAAACGTTAATTATAAATATTAATATTAATCGGGACTTTTTTGAAATGCAGGTTTATGCATATGATCGATATCGATGATATCGATATATATCGATTAATTATATATATATATAATTGGATCCGGAAATTATGGATACATCTGCTTACAACATATATCTAATAATTGTCACTCGAGCTCAAAAACATGTACATATATATGTATTTTCTGTCTTTTTAGAGTATGATTAATTACAGTTATGACATAATTCAATATAAGGACATAGACTTGCCTATCATGCTAGAGGTTTCCTGGCTTGCGGTGAGCATTCTGTGCCTCAATGCAGTATAGCTAGCTTTTGGTATTACTTCTTGTGGAGCAGCGGCACTCCTGCGAGGCATATACGGCAGTGGTCCCGATTCCTGAAAGCGGGCTTTTGTCTTTTAGCTGTGGTGAAAACGAATATCACACAATTATTTGTGGCCAATATCATGCATATACATTGCTGAAATGTTCGTGTTAGACGTATAGTCTTGCAAGAAGAGTTATGCATACGACATAGGCGTATCCATGAACCATTTAGGATTCTAGGTTAGTCTGGACAGGACTAGACGCTAAAAGTTTATGCATAGGTTGAATAATCCCTGCAGTTTTAGCTTGTGCATACCTATTGTGAGCAAATGTAAGGCTTTTTCACATTAAAATTTAATATTAAATTAAATTACCCATGTGCATACGGGATACTGATCTGAAAAACCTATGCATATCGAGATGTATGTGTATACGGAGCTAAGGTAACTAGAGCACTACTGTAGGTCAATGACTGCTCTCCCAGTGAGTTTTCCGTCCTCCATATCCTTGAGAATTTGGCCAATTTCCTCCATCTTATGCACCTTGACCGAAGGTGTGATTTTACCCCTACCTACAAAGTCCAATGCTTCAATGCAGTCTACTCTGGTGCCGACGAAGCTACCGAGTAACCGAAGTTTCTGATGGACGATGATCTGTGGTGGGATTGTCAGCATTTCACCCAATGGAGGCAACGCAACAAAAATAAGTGCACCATTGAGCCTCAAGTAGAACGGGGCCTGGTTAAAAGTTGCAACTGCTGGGGCCAAAAGAATAGCAGCATGTGCCCCGATTGTGGTAATTTCCTTAATCTTTTCCACAACGTTATCCGTCTTGAAGTCCACGAAATGTTCTGCCCCAAGCTTTGTCACCAGCTGCTTCTTTTCGTCACCAGTATCAATGGCTATCACTCTGTAACCTAAGGCACTGGCATACTGAATAGCCATAGAGCCTAGACCCCCACCCGCCCCGGTGATCACGACCCAGTCACCTGCTTTAATGTCTGCTCGCTTTAATGCTGTATAAACGGTGACACCGCCACAGAGGATTGGGCCTACAACATGCTGTTCGGGGCCGTCTGGAATTGGAATCACATAACGCGAATTGATGCACATGTATTGACACCATGTTCCGTTCACATGAAACCCGTGCAAGCCAGATTGAAGGCATTTGACCTCACCGTCTTGAGTATTGCAGTTGGCACAGTCCCGGCAGGGGTTTGAAACCAAAGCAACACCGACTTTGGTGTTTACGGGATACTTCTTAGTATCAACTTTTTCTCCGTGTTTAACAACATAGCCGCTACCCTCATGTCCTGGGACCTCGACCTGGGGTTTCATGTTCCAGTGGTCAAGAAGCATTGAAAGGTCAGAATGGCATACACCAGACGATGTCAATCTAACCAAAATTTCGTCATCCTTTGGTTCTGGGACGGGGTAATCGTCAACAACTTTGACCGTGTAGTCTTTGCCGAACTAGACACGTTCTTATTAACATGATGTAGCGGTTAGAGGGGCGGCACTTACATTTTCTCCGACAACTGCTCGCTGGGTTTCCGGTATTTCAATTGGCGACATTGTGAGAGTAATCTTATAAATATCTCAAGAGGAAGGAAGGGAAAAAAATGAGAGAATTAGTTTCGTCCCTCCCCGCAGTATTTAAGTCTCTGGGCCCATATGGCTCGGCACCGATACCCCCGACGTTCGGAAAACCGCATGAGACACTAGCCACGGCTGATTTACTCCACAGTCTTGAATTGCATACAATGTGTTAAACAATGAAAGTGCGTGCGAGTATTGGATGAGCAGAATAAGTTGATGATATGGCAGCGATATTGTACATCGATTTGGATGAGTGTTTGTGGTGTCCTTGTGGAATAGTTCATCAATCCAAGGCTCAAATTCTACAATTCCGCACTTTCAGAGTGTGGGGAAGTGTGCCGCTTGAGACCACCTGAAGATCAAAGCTTGCGGAGTAGCCGGAGGACTGTTACGACACATGGGTGCCATATAATGTTAACTGTGTGTGAGCTTTTGTAAGTGCGGAACGAAATAAGCACTACCGAAATGGATAGCACACGTACACACACCACGTTTGTATGTGTCATTCACACAGAAAATACATCGCACGACTCTTCGCTAGTATACCACATGTCTCGGTTCCGCAGACATGGCTCCAATGTTTGGAATTCCGTCTTGGTCTCACCGAATAATTGCATGGTGACTGGAGTGTTCCATGTTTTCATCGCCGTGCATAACGTCAGTCGGCTAATTCGTTTCTGTTGGACGCTATTCAGATGGCTAAATTTGTTTAGTAGCGCCATTGATCTTTATATTTTAGCATACAAGAAACCGGCAAGGTGCATTGCAGATCTTCCCTAAAATGCAGATACCCATGACTACCAGTGACATGTAAGTATTACTAGCTGCATCTCGTTTTGCACAATGTGTCAAGAAACCGCTTTCTGTCTGTTGGAATCAGTGTGTCTTGTACTAGTGGCGGTGGAAATTGTAATATTTAGCGAGTGAGAGAGAGTGTCTATAGACGGCAGCTTCAGTATGTCCGAATCAAAAGACTGAAAACCAAACAGAGCGTTTATGCCACATAATCATGCGTGGCGTGGTTAACCGAATTTTATGTATATGGATAGCCATAGCATCAATAACTAGCGGCCAAAGCTTTTGGCGGATAAAACTGTCTTTTTTTTTTTTTTTTTTTTTTTTTTTTTTTTTTTTTTTTTTTTTTTTTTTTTTTTTTTTTTTTTTTTTTTTTTTTTTTTTTTTTTTTCATTCAATTGAATTTAATCCATATAAACCAAACTATAGAAATCATTATAATCTGCCATATTTAACTTCATCATACATCCAATTGATAGCAAAAGAAGAACCCTGAAAACAGAGAAAAACTTCCTTTTAAATCAAAAACCAGTGGAGGAGAGCCGAAATCAAATAAACCATAGCAACAAGCGAGACGCTGCATGAGGGAAATGACCCCGCATACAGGGGAGATGATCCCGACACCTCAAGGGTCGTCACGGAGATAGCGGCGGTGAAATTCTAGAAGGTCGCGGTGACGCTGAGGAACGCAATGGTTGACGTAGGCTTGCATTATCGGGAATTCAATGGTCGCGTCAGTGAAATTCGTCAAAATTACTCACCTGAGCTATCACGATACAAAACTCATATTAAAATTCTCAGGTACGGTCATACCCACAAGGAAACACCTTCTCTCGTTCGATCGGATGTAGTTAAGCTTGTGAGGGTCACAGTTAGTAACATCATAGGAGACTGGATGTGAACAGGTGATACTGTATCTGCAGTTGGGCTTGTTCGCCTGGCAACGGTTCCCTTTAATTTCTCAACGGCCCACATCTCAAATGCTGGTTTTAATTTGCACTTTTGGTAGCCTTGCGCCGCACGCAATGCGGCTCGTTTATAATTACCTTACTTTGAAATTAGTATTATGCATAATTTGATATGTGCATAACTACTATATGCATACAAGAAGTTTTCCTTTTAGCTTTTTAATTTTAATTCGATTTATAATTATGAATTCGAACGTTAACATGCTTATATATACATACACCTTTTCATTATAGCTGTAGTCTTTCATTTGCTGCTTATACATTGGCCTCCGCGTTTAAAATTCGTCATTCGCGCAGTTCTTCAATTAATTCTGCAATGATATGAACTCTTGTTTCGTGCGAACAATTAGCTGTAGATGTGCTTATGCATACAGACGTCTGTTGGCGTCCGGTGCAAGGCGGAGTTGTTTAGGATTAATATGCATATATTACGTATGCATAAGTCGCCAGAGAAGTCTGTCATTATGAATGTGAAACTAATTTTGATTCAATGGCAGTGTGCGCCGTTACAGCAGGAAATCAGCCGTTTGCGCACTTCTCATCGGCTTCTATACATACATTACACACAGGCTGCGACAATCTCAGGTGCTTGAAGACCGCTTCTGTACTTTTTTAAAAAATGCCCGCCAACGTGCAATTGCGCAAGCAGTCTTCTTTTTCCTCGAGAGAAACCAAAGTGCCATTCATTGATGCACTCTACCTGTAATCAACATGTGACCGGTTATTCCAAAACTTGGTCTTTGCATCCAGTTACAACTAGCTTACGCAGCTACTATGGCTCTTTTACCCCACGCATTGGCTCAAAACCGATATGACTAGCACTGTGCGGTGTACCGCGCCAATCATATGAAAATTCTAGCCGCACCTTATTCACGTGCGAACACGTACGTCAAAATAACTGGAACGTGAATATTCAACGTTGATCATTAATAGTGGGGTCGGACAGAACTCCAACAATATTGACGACTACGTGTAATGGTCACTGGCGAATTACCGCAATTGGATCAAATCCGACTTATACCTGTAGCGACTCCTGTACGTAAGTGATAACGTTAACGTTGCTTTTTGTGAGCGCGCCGCACATCCCGCAGCATTTTTAAATATTATTAATTCGAGAGTATTTTTCATTCACATAATTGGATAGGATGATCTCATATGTTTCGTAAAAGTTGACGAATGTTTACTATCCACACAAGCTTCGTGCAGCACGGAACGGGTGCATATCGCACTGATTAAATCGTGCATGAAATAAAGAGATTGTCTTTGGTGCCGGCTCAACAACCCAGAACCGTCGATTGTGATTCTTCAACATGCAATGATGGCATTGACTGGACAACTCTCAACATTATCCAAACCGGTCGTACCTAACAAATCACAACTTGCGTATTAAAAATTACAAAAAAAAAAAAAAAAAAAAAAAAAAAGGCCGGATCGACAACGCATGCAAGGCGCCAATCCCTCATGGTTCTAGACAGCGGAGCTGCGAAAGACGAGTCAAACGGCAATTGCCCGTACACGCAAAACCCAAAAGCTCCACAAACGAACCCATTCAATAAAGACGCGTACAAAACCACCGCCTACGACTAGTTCTCATTCTACCCGCACAATTCCCAAACAGTCTCAGTCTTCCTTCGATCGGACCGCTTGCCCCGTTTTTATTTTTTTCATGTGAAAAAGCGCAATGCAGCTGCGACAAAGAGGGTGCCTGACCTTTTTTTTTTTTTTTTTTTTCCAACACTTTTGTTGGGGCTCGGGATATGCAATTATCACAAGCGTCTGAAGGATCCAGATATAAATAGAGGGTAGCGTTCCCCCGCATAATATTTTTTTCAAAGCAATAGCGATAACGTCAATCAAGAAAATTAACCATGCTGTTTGAACAATTCTCGTGGCTGCAGCTAGTGGGCGCCGTCGTGGCGCTCCCAATCGTGCTTTATCTGCTCGATCGTATCTCAGAGTTCCGATATGCGCAAAAGGCCAAAACCATGGGCTGCGGTCCGCCTACCAACGTCACCTCTTTCCCCGTGGGGATCCCACAGGTTTATCGCCTCGTCAAGGCTCACATTGACCGCAATCTTAACAAGCGCGTCTGCGAGATGTTTGCCAATTTCCCTACTCGTACCGTTCGTGTCCGAACGATCACCCGAAGAATTGTGGCTACAAACGACCCGGAAAATATCAAGGCCATCCTTGCTACCCAATTCAAGGAGTTTGATCTGGGATTGAGATATTTCCAGTTCCAGCCAATGTTGGGCGATGGTATCTTCACTCTTAGTGGGAACGGCTGGCACCACTCCAGAGCGCTCTTGCGTCCTCATTTCACCACCGAAGAAGTCAGCCGTTTGCATCATCTTGAGACCCACGTTCAAGTGTTGTTGAAGCAGTTTGCTGACAAGAGTGCCGGTAATGGAATCTTAGATGCCCAAGAACACTTCTTCAAGCTCACCATTGACACTGCCACTCAAATGTTGTTTGGTGAATCGACCGACTCGCTCACCGGTGGCCGTGCCGCTCTCGCAAAGGACTACCCTACCCCAGACGAGTTTGCTGAAGCATTCAACATTGGTCAAACCTGGTTGTTGTACAGAGCCATTGCTCAAGGTCTTTATCCTGCTGTCAACCCAAAGACCTACCGAGACTCCTCCAAGATCTGTCACAAGTTTGTCGATTATTACGTTGACAGAGCGTTGGAAGAGGCAAAGAACGAGAAGGATCAAGATGATAGCAGATACTATTTCTTGAGAGAACTGACCAAGGAGACTAGAGATCCTATCTTGTTGAGAGACCAGGCCTTGAACATCCTTCTGGCAGGAAGAGACACAACCGCCGGCACGTTATCCTTCACTTTTGCTCTTCTTAGCCGAAACAAGCGTGTCTTCCATAAGCTCAGAGAGGCCATCCTTGAGGACTTTGGCACCGACACTGAAAACATTACTTTCCAAACTCTCAAGCGATGCGAATATCTCAAGCACGTTATCAACGAAGTTCTCCGACTGTACCCACAGGTTCCATTGAACTTCCGTACCGCTGTTTGCGATACCACTTTGCCACGGGGTGGTGGCCCTGACGAGACCCAACCAATCTTCGTTAAGAAGAATACTCCAATCTTTTATGCTACTTACTGCTTACAACGGGATCCAGAATTCTGGGGTAAGGACGCCAATGAGTTCATCCCAGAAAGATGGGAAAACAACAAGGTTGCAGCATGGAGATACATTCCTTTCAACGGTGGCCCACGAATCTGTCTGGGTCAACAGTTTGCCCTCACTGAAATTGCATATGTCATTACTAGAATTCTTCAAAACTTTAGTGACATCTCCACCACCCCAGAGGTTGAATCAAGCCCTATCACCGATGTTAACACTCTGACTTTGGCAGTTGAAGGTGGTGTTCCAATTCACTTCACCCAAGCTTGACTTACTCTGTACTATACGTATGTGCATATGATCTTTTTATATTTCAACATGAATTTGTAAAATGTATATGAACGTCCAATGAGCCATAGTGTGATGCCCCTGTATGCATTTCCACAAATTGTCGCGAACCACCACAAACTGTATGCAGAAAAAACAACCGTCCTCGAGAGGGCGGCTTGTGTATACAAATTTGCTAGGACGCAGTATACTATATTACTCGAGCTTTCCAACACGTTCAACCGAACCCCGCCCATTCCACACTATAACTTCGATATTCACCTGTATCATCTTCGGCTCCAACAACCCAACACTTTTTCACCGCAGTTCCTAATCTGCCGCCTCCAACGATATCGATAACGCCAAACTTCTCATGATTCTCAAATCCAATGGCTGTGTGATGGGAGTGAAATCGAAGCGGATCACCGGGATATGCCAAAAATTGCCCACCAAATCGTATGCCAGGAGATAAGTAATAGCCCCTTTCGTGAAGGTATTTGAACATGTTGTACGGACCTGGCTGGGGATCCTTAATGAGTCGTGACTCGTTGGTTGTGGTAGGTCTGTTAAACAGATCGTACCCTGGGACGTCTGTGACAGTTGGAATGCTTATACTAATCCCTGAATCAATTGAATTTGACATTGAGTCAAATACTTGGCGTTTCTTTTCATCATTCTCTGGCACAAACTGTTCTCCCTTTTTCTTGGCTTTTTTTTCCAATGCTGCTTGCCGTCGCTCCCATGTTGTTGCTTTGTATTGCTCAATTTGCTTCGCTTGATCTTCCTGGCGAGTTTTATCAATCTGATCAAAGTCAGATTTACTCATGCTGTTTACAGCTAATTCATGTGCATTCTTATCGTGGACTAAGTGGGCCACTTTACGTTCACTGACCAAATAATGCACATCTTCCAACATGAGCTCTAACGGAAGGCCCATAAACACATTTTGTTGTGGAATCTGTGGTAGGATCCCGATTAGTGTACCACAAATGTGATACTCTTCCCGCAGCCGCTTCAAATCCTCAATATCATAGATAAGAGCCCGTCCTGCGACGACATAGATTGGTATGCTGGCCATTTGCAGAAGTGAAAAATTCTGTGTCGGGGAAACACCGATGGATCAAAAAAGACCGCGGAATTTACACGCGTTTTGGGTCTATCAAAGTGTTACAACGGCAATTGAATCTTAGTATTGTTGATCGGTTATTTGTGTTGTACTGAGTAATAATATAATGATTTAGTTGCCTGTCTTACATCAGTATCTTCATGGCAGTAATTCGTGATTATTATGCATTCAGAGTTCTCCAATTTGCTCACGCAACTCCGGAAATTTAGTAATTCTATTAAATAGTGCAATTGTTTGGTTCCAAACTAACACTAAAACGTGTTAAGTAGGACTAAACAAGCCTTCTCTGTAGCCACTTAGAGCCAACTTAGACGAATCTGTCTTTACAAAATTTGATGGCCACTAGCATGATAACAAAACGTTCAATCGCTATAACCCATACCATTCAACTCCTATTGTGGGTAGATGCAAAACCGGCCGGTATCGTGTAGCTCGTTCCAATATTGCACATTTCACTCCACACTCTGTTCCAAACGCTAGTTAAGCAACCACAAAAAGTATTTTGCCCATCGCGGTTCCACCATGGTGACAGAACCATCCACAAGAACCTTTTCATCCTTCTCCTTATCTGCAAGAGTATGAAGTTTGCCCTCAGTCTTGACTCTGCGACCCTTTGCTTCAACGACATTCGCATGAAGCAACAAGTATGACTGCTCCGGAACCGGAGCACGATAATTAATAGTGAGATTGGCAGTGACTCCGTAGTTGTTTGGTAAAGATGCAAACGAGCATCGTGATAGCCCCTCATCCATCAGTGTAGCCAAAAACCCCCCGTGTACAATGCCCTCATGCCCAGACAGCTTGTCTCCTACATGATATAAATATATAACCTCTTTGAGGTTCTTGTTTGTGAACACCAACGGTTCCACTGTCAAGTATCCCCGGCCAGCCAGCAACCCCGAGGTAATCATGTTTTCTCTATGCTCGGTCGGAATTGCATCGTAATACTTGGACTCGGTGAAGTTCGGGTCCTCCCGTAATTGTTTGACCACTGGGTGTGAATGTAGGTATCGGTATTCTGGTACCTTTTCCACTTCTTCAGCCGAAATACCATCATTAGGGAGTGGAGTCTTGGCCGTAGCGGATCTAATCCCACTTCCTACAGAATAACCAATGCCCAGAGCCAGTCCGCCGTAAAACAACCCCCTTAGACGATTGCCTCTAGGCTTCACTACACGGGCAGTTGCAAAATTCCTGCTGTTAAGTATCGTTCTGAGAAAAATCATTTGTGTTGAATTATTTGCTACTGCTTTTGGGGAGGAAGAGGAGTGTGTGTCTCCGGTTTTTACGTTGTGTCCGAGGTCCCATCACCACCTTCACCCACACAACAGTTTCTCAGACTAACCAGTCCACCAATGTCTTCTCAGATTACAGTAGTGCATGGGATTCGACAGATTCGGGTCAAATACACACCCTCGACATTGCTGCGGGAAATCAAAGAACGAGCGTGCGACCATTTGTCGTTGGATGCGGATTCATTTGCCTTAAGGTGGGTATCTAGCGACCACTCTAAACTCTTTTTTTTTTTTTTTTTTTTTTTTTTTGCTAGTTAACTAACAATTTGATTAGATCCAAAAAGTCGCTTTTAAACGAGTCTCTTCCATTTAGACTGTCCAATTTGATTCCAAACACTCGAATCGAGCTGGTGGCTGCTCCAAAGTCCAAGGGAAGTGGTATCGTACAGGTCAAGGTCTCTTTCCCAGAATACTCGGGAATTGGCAAATTTCCAGCTACTACAACCATCTGGAATGTGCTTAAATACTTTGAGGGCGAATCCGGCCTTAATATTACTTCGAGAAAGGTCGAGAAGGGCAGCGTGTGTGTCTACGAAATGCCGCAAATCCAACTCTTTAACACAATCATCACCAAATTGGAGGAATTGGACCAACCTTTGGAGAAAATTGGCCTCACAGGAGGTAATGCTTTAATGCGCGTACGGTTTGAAGCTGGAGCTTTGCCGTTTGATAAAGCGTTGGAGATGCAAAAGTCGTTTGCCACTAAGTCGGAGTTGGCACCGCCACCACCGCCACAGAATCAACAACCGCCACAACAGACCCCGGCACCAACAACAATATCTAAAGACACTGAATCGGATGCTAAAAAGCTCGATATGGAAGAGGTACATCCATCCACTGTTGTTGAATCAGATCAATCACAAACTGGGGCTACCCGACAACCTCAAGCATACCTACCAAGCGACACCACACGGTCAATACCGGATGACTCTGCGAACCTAGAGATGACTCCGGCGCAATTTCGTAAATATCGCTCACAATTGAGTTCTCAGTCGGGTTCTGACAAGAAGGATAGCCCGCTAATGACAGCAGCCATGAGGGAACAACAAAGGTCGCAAAAGCTACCCAAAATCTCACAATGTGTGATCAGAATTCGGCTACCGGATCAAACCCAAGTCGAAGGATCGTTCAAGCCGTCCGAATCAGTGGCTGATCTTTACAGATTTGTTAAGAGTGTGCTTCGAAATCCGGAATTACCGTTCCTTCTTTTCATGTTTCCACCACGAAGAGTATTGGGTGACCCAAATGAAATCCTTCATGAAGACTGCAACTTTGGTTCAAGAGAATTGGTCTATTTTGAATGGGATGGTCAAGATGCAGACAAATTTCCAAAATCGAACATTTTGAATGATTCAGCATTGTCAACAGCAAAACCCATCACCGAGGATGAATCGATCAAACTCGATGAAGCTCAGCCGGCAGAAAATTCTGATTCAGCCGCTCAAAATGACGCTCAACAAGGCAACAAGACTTCGACTCCAAAATCAGCCAATTCAACAGGGAAACCAAAATGGTTCAAATTAGGTAGGAGATGAAGTTACGATGTATATTACTAGACTGCATTTGGGCGTGATAATATTCCATTGAGTAATATATAATTTATAAAGCTACGAAGCTACAACTTTTCAGCAGATTTATGGGTTGGCCACTCGGCAGGATAAGTACCTGGCTTGCACGAACCAAACTTAAAGTCCATTGTGGCGTTGGAATAGGAGATCGCTGGTTTGACGTAGGTCATCTTCTCGCCTTCCACACCCCATTTGGCGGTCTTTGTGCCATAGTTGCTGTCATCCATCAGAATGTCTGAATGAACAGATGCCATGGACATGAGTGCCTTGCCGATGCCAGAGCTCATGTCATCATAGTGTCGAAGACCAATGTCCTTGTGCTTGGCCAAAAGTTCCTTTTGCTCTTCCTCTGGGAGGACTCCAATAGCAAGGTAGAAGAGGTTGAATTGATTAAGCGAAACATCAACTCGATAGGAGCCACCATCGGTTGCTCTCTTCATCAATGCATCCAAAATACCGGCAGCACCACAGAGACCAACTTGGTAATCAGAGTTCGGAACAGGAGGAACCACTGGTTCATCGAGGCCGAGCCATTTACCCTGGAGCCAGCTCACTCCGGTCACACAGTCACTGATTTGTTGCCAACCAGATCTATGCGCCCATGGGCCCTTCCAGCCATAGCAGTTCTCACGGATATGGACAATGCCTTTGCCTCTTCGTGCAGCGATTTCTTGAATGTATTCAGGCGAGAATCCGAGCCGGGTCAAGCTGTATGGTCTATATGCCTCGAGAATAACATCAGCCTCTTCAATAAGAGCTTCAAACTTTTCCTTTCCTTCTTCATACTTGAGGTCAATGTAGGCATCATTTTTACCCAAATTGCCGTCAAGAAGAAGAATACCCCAATCAGGCTGCTTGTCGGTGGATAGACGAAGTACCGTGGCTCCCATAGCGGCGCAGATTCTTGAGATGGCCGGCGCTGCAATAATTCTGGACAGATCGAGAATCTTAATCCCTTCCAAGGGCCGATTTGCGCCATCAGATGCTGGTTTGGGCCATGAAACAGGTGGAAGTTCATTGTGGAATTTGTGCGTGGAGTAGATTGGGTCGTTTTCAATGGCCTTGCCCTGTTCAGTTTGTCTGAACTCTTCTGGTGTGTAGCAGATGGTGCCAGCTTGGCGGTATCTTTCATTTGCGGTAATGTCCAACCATCTAGAGTCGTGTTTCGACACTTCGGAGATGTAGAACTTGACTGAATCCTCCATGTCCAGATCTGGTTGAGATAACGGAGCTTCAAGCATGGTGAGACTTGGGGTTGCATTCATGCTGCCGTGAAGGTGAAAGAATCTGCCATCCTTAGTAGGGTAAACGGTGGTACACATACGTCTGTATGTTTCTCTCATGTTGCCCAAATCGTATTCCAACATACGCGGAGCATGTGCGGGATCCCTGATGGATTTACCGCCCAAAGTAGTCAAGACCGCTGCGAGAAGATAGAGGGATGCCTGATTAGAATTGATAGTGCAGTCCTGCTTTTTGCCATACCGAGCCTCAGCAATAGCACCACCAAACGCACCTACTAGAGCCCACAACGCAGTGCTGGATTCGGAGATCTTCATCGGAGTAGGAATGAACGGTTTGGCCTGGACACCGTCGGTTTTGATGTTGACTCGTTCGGCATAGTCTCTGACAGATTGTGGAAGGTTCAATCGAGTATCTGTCAATAAATGCTCGTTCAGAATTCGCTTAGCCTCGCTCTGGATCGTGTAGGTCATTTTGGCGTGGTAGTATGTGTACTTGTCGGCGCTTAAGAAGGTCTCTATATATACGCTGGCATATGATATCGGAGGTGGTATGTCCGAGCCCCGAGCGACGATCAAGTGTGGAGAAAGCGGGTAGGAGGGTTTTGAGAGGTTTTGTTGAGCGGGCGACTGCAAGCATGTGTGAATGGGTCTTCTGCCGGACATATGGATTGCTGCTATGGAGTTGGTGTTATTGTGTTGTTCAGGTGTACGGTCGTCTATTCTGAAGGTAGACTGTAGCCCAACATTTTTATAAAACGTAATAAAAGACGTGGCAGTATTTCCATCACTATTCCCATAGCCAAAGGGTTGGCCACTCCATAGCCACTTTTAAGAACACAAGTACGTCTTGGCCCGTCTTGCTCAAGCAACACAATCTTGTGCAAAGTCCTCATTCTCACGAATTCGTGTTATGGCTCGGCTAGATTCCCCGCAATCGATCCCCGCATTTTGTCGTCGGCGACTCGGCCTCCGACCTTTACTGCCTAGCGGGCCCATATAAGAGCCCGCAGATCTGGCTGATAGCTGTACATGCAGTTTGAAATATAAGCAAAAAAATGACTGGAAACAAGCGCGCTATTCGAATTGCAAACTGCTCTGGCGCAATCCCGGATCCTGGGTACCAGATGCTTCGTCAGGCCGAGTCAGGCCAGGTTGACGCCATCACGGGTGACTATCTCGCAGAAATGAACCTGGGAACTAATGCGAAGGCGTATCGCAGTGGGAAACATCCAGGGTGGGAGCCCAGTGCTGAGGATGGGTTGATGCAAACTTTGGAGATCTGTGACCAAAAACGCTTCAAGATTATCGTGAATGGCGGTGCACTTAACCCGTCTGGCTTGGCTAAGGAAGTTGCTGCGGAGATTGCCAATAAGAAACTCAACCTCAAAGTCGCATATGTCTCTGGTGATGACGTCTATGACCATGTTGACAAGTTTCTCAAACCGGAATATGGGCTGAAGCATCTTGATGAACAAAATCCTAATGTAAAGCCGGACAAATTGCTCAAAGATTTCCCTCAACAAGAAATTGTCAGTGCCAATGCCTATCTAGGCGCAAGATCCACTCGTGCTGCCTTAGACCTCGGTGCGGATATTGTCATCTGCGGCCGAGTATCTGATGCATCACCAGTCATTGCTCTTGCCGCATGGTGGCACAACTGGAAGGACACTGATTTTGACAGGTTGGCCCATTCGCTTGTCGCGGGCCACTTGATCGAGTGTTCGGCCTATTCGACGGGTGCAAACTTTTCCGACTTTGAGCGGTATGACGAAGATCTACTGGTAGACATTGGTCTTCCAATTGCTGAGATCGCTGATGACGGAACCTTTGTCATCACCAAGCACGAATCTCTTAATGGCCTCGTCAACGTGGATGTAATCAAATGTCAGTTCCTCTATGAGCTTCAGGGGAACATCTATCTCAACAGCGACGTCAAAGCTGATCTTACAGACGTTGTCATGACGCAACAAGCACCAAATCGCGTTCATGTCACGGGAATCAAGGGCCATCCCCCTCCTCCAACTACCAAGCTGGCAATTTTCTATGATGGTGGATATCAAAACGAAATGGTGTATTACGCCACTGGTACCCCACGCAACGTGAAAGCCAAGTGGCATTTGTTTAAACGACAGATCCAAAAGGCAATTGATGATAGGGACATTAGAGACGAACTCGATGTTTTGGACCTCCAGGAATACGCTGCACCAGAGGCTAACCCGAAATCCCAAACAGCTGGAACTTCGGCCTTCAGAGTGTTTGCTCAGGCCAAACAGCCACATGTACTAGGAGCCCTGTTCCTCGGAATGAGAGATTATTTCATGCAACATTATTCAGGATTCCACAGTAGTGACTACCGAACATGCATTCCAAAGCCATTTGTCGCGTACTACCCGGCAAAGGTTCCACAGTCTGAATTTAAGGAAAAAGCTCATCTCATTGATAAGGATGGAAATGTGACAAAGACAACGGACGTGCCAACCGCGGCAGTAACAGAGCCCGTGGCCGACAGGGATAATTATGACACCGCTAATCCGGTTCCATTGTACAAGTTCGGCGAGACTGTCGTGGAGCCTGTCGAGACGGTGGTTGTGGGGCGATCGGGAGATAAAGGAGGCAATGCTAACTTGGGTCTGTTTGTTCACCAGGATGATGAATACGAGTGGCTCAAGGCATTCTTTACTCGAGATCGTCTGAAACAGCTCATCGGAGACGACTGGAGTGACGATTATTTCATTGAAAGAATCGAATTCCCTCACATCAGAGCCATACATTTTGTGGTTTACGGAATTTTGGGAAGAGGCACAAGTTCAAGCTCTTTGGTCGACAGTCTAGGCAAAGGATTTTGCGATTACATCCGAAGTAAGCATATCGACATCCCAAAGCAATTTGTCGACAGATATAAGGGCAAGGTTTACTCCAAGAGTAAAATTTAATAGTGTAAAAATATAATCAATCATCAATCGTCATATGTATTTGGATGAGGATAACTACAGATTTCTACATAATTCCCATCAGGGTCTTTAATAACAACGCTATTCATTGGAAGCCCTGTACCGCCAGTCCGTGTAACTCCACTTTTAACAATTTCAAAATTCAAATAATGACCGTTTGGATAAATCTCCCGCATCCACTCCAAATGTGCTACAACTTGGTGGATGGATTTTTTGGACATGATACAAATGTATGACTCCCCGGGCTGCTGCACGAATCCATAACCATTTTCATATTTAAGGTCCGATTGGCATAAATTGACGCGCTGGGATGGGTTGCCAAAGACCAAGGAGGAGCGTGAGATTCCGGGCTGCTTTTCTGTTGCACGCATATGAGAGAACCCCAAAACCTGTGTGTAAAAGTCGACAGTCCGTCCAATAGATCCAACCGTCATCACAGTGCTGTCAAAGCGAGAAAGCGACAATGGGTCCATAGCAAAATAAGTGTGGGGATGTGTAAACAAAAAGTTCAAACTTTGTTTTTCTTCCAATCTGATGCTATCCGTTTAGCTTCACCGAGCGTTTTGGTTCTATCCAGCTCCATAACAGAACATATACTGCTGCCTACCTTTTCCCACGAGACAGATGGTTCCAATAACGCCGGATGCTGCCCAGATTCTACAATTGCCTCATTCTGTGAAGAGTTCGCTCCTGGCGCAAACAAAGTTTTGGAACCCTTTTTAATTTTCATGGACAACTCCACCATCCCCGTAGATAGGATGATTGTTGGGGTTATGTCTTTTGACTCTTGCATGTGGCAGAGAATTGCTAGTGCTGCGGGGATATCGTTTGCCAACATCATAGTATGAACAGCGTATTCATAAACATTGAGAGATGGACGAAAGCTTGGACTGGAGAGCATTTTGGCAAATAGCTTTCTATGCGCAGGTGGGTTTTTTGGCAATCCCATTTGGTAATTTTTTCGCAACAAAAACCATAGCTGTCTCCATGTGGTATGTGATGGTTCGAATTTGCCAGATAATACAAGACTGTAGAGACCCAATAGTTTGTCGAATTGCTTTGTGTTTGAATAGAACAATAGCAAAAGGTTTACAGTAGTCGTGGACTGTGCTATTTGTTCACCCATCTTTTGCACAACCGCTTCAACAAGAACGACATCCTCATTTCTCGTCGCAGTGCGCAGGAGAACGTTGTAGATTTTGTTGGTAGGATCGGGAAAGTTCTTGTCATTCTCCATACGATCAAGTAAAGCCCAAACTGTATCCCATTCGTTTTCATTCATTAACGCTTGCACCAGAACAAGGATATCGTCCTCGGATGGACCGACTTGCTGCTGTACCATAGCATCGAGTACCTGCATTGCATTTTTCACAAGACCCATTGCAGTCAACCCTCGTAACCATGATTGATATAGACTTGAGGAATTAAGAATTTGAGGGTTGATTGAAATAAGTTCGGTTAGCAATGGAACAAAATCATTGGAAAACTGATTCGTCTTATTCTTTTTTCTCTTTTTCTGGCTTATTTCTTTTGTTGATTGGTCAATTGTCTGTAACAGGGATACAATTGGAATTTCGACTGTTAACTTTTGCATATCCCGGATCACCTGTTGGGCCAACTTCCAGTAGTTTTGTTTTAACAGTTCCTCTAAACACACAATTAAATGTTCTGAAGATGGCGGATCTTCGATTGATGTTGCACTATTTGTCCGTGGTAAAAGTGTGGTGACGACTTTCTCTCTATTCTCAACTGTAACTAGCAGTCGTTTGTACCAACGACTAACGTCCTCCTCAAACCACCCAAGTTTCGCATAGAGCCGGATAAACTGAATCATCAGCTTGGGTGGGATGTAGCCGTATAATTGATTCATTTCGTGGGCTATCTGTTCCGCTCGCCTCCAGTCATGCCGTCGTAAATATAATAGGATACCAAATTCCATCCAATAACTGGAGTTAACCACATCCCGCTTACCTACTCTACTCTTCCACAATTCGAGCGCCCTGTATCGATGCCCCATGGAAAATAACGCATCGATATATGCAGATTCGTTCACCGGATCCAACCGTATGTTCTCCCCGTAGGAATATAGAATATCGCCGACTTGCTTGACACGCATATTTCGTTCATAGAGACCAGTTTGTGCTTTTGCCACTTCGTACAGTTTCAATAACATTTCCAATGGCAGCGGTTCATCCGGCGACTCCGGTTTGAACTTTCCAAAGTGTCTCAAGCCTTTCCATAAGAATGGATCCTGCTGATTCGGATTTTTCTCCAGACCCAAATTGTCAATGTACTCGTTTAGCATATCTGCCTTGATCTGGAACAGCGTACGTTGCGATTCTTCCTGCACGGCATTACTTGTCCGCTTCTTCACCTGAGTATCCAGCCAGTGTTCGTACAGCGCTGGGTCGTTCTCATCAATCTGATCTGCGGTGTATGCGTTATCTCGTCGAGACCTCCGAGGAACTCGTTTTCCAATTGGGTGGCGTTTAAACGACGCTCCTCCGTCACGCACCTGTGAATAAGCATGCTCCTTGTATGGTAATTCTCTCCGCCATAAGGGAACAGTTCTATAGCACCGATAGAAAACTCGTGGCCCCAGATTCATATGTACACATGTGTGAGGATGGGAAAATTCAGTTGCACTATTTGGGACTCGGCCACCAAACCTTCACCACTTTTTACAACTACGAAACTACGAAAGAGAGCGCCCATTGGGGCATCTTTGACCCAACTAAAACGCTAATTAGGGTATTACCGGCTTATTTTAAGGCATATGGTATATAAAGAGGACTGATTCAGCTCAATGGCTGACTCCGCTGCTCCATCATTGCGGTAGGTGACAGAGGCGAACCATAGGTGCGGCATATAGTAGAAAATTTAATTATCATTGGCCAGTATATACTGTAGAGTCAATCAATTGCAGACATATGAAACCCAAGAAGGTAGACCTGCCGTCAGCTATTTTGCTTCTTTTCAAGAAAAACCCGCCAATCAATTGCAGACATATGAAACCCAAGAAGGTAGACCTGCCGTCAGCTATTTTGCTTCTTTTCAAGAAAAACCCGCCATCCTCGGGATATTAACCTTCCGGAGGTGAGTAGACACCGCCGGCTTCTTTTTTCTTAGAAGAAACAAAAGGTAACCTGCGAGGCGTTGACTAATGTTTTTGCTTCTTTTCTAGATAAGAAGGCCACCCACAGGTAATAGAACCCTTCGGAGACGAGTCGCCTCCGGCGGCTTCTTTTTTCTCCGAAAAGAAGCAAAAAAGGTAGCTCCGCTACGCGGAGAGCCTGTGAGCCAGAGATTTTGCTTCTTTTTTGGAAAATAACGCCGTCCGCAGGGCATACATACCGAGCGTTCCTAAGCGGCGATAGTGCCTCCGGCGGTTTTCATGCTTTAAGAGTGTATTAATTATTTCTTGGCCTTTTTGCTCTTTCTGCTACCTTCGAAGCCAGCCCGCTTCTTCTTTTGAGCGGCCTTCTTGCCCTTGACACCCTTCATTTCTCTGCGCTCCTTGAGATTTCGCTCACGCTTTTCCTGCTTCTCCTTAATGTTCTTTTGCACGGTAGCCTTTCTCTCCTTCCACTCTCGTTCGGACTTTTGCTTCTTCTTAGCCTGTTGTTTTACCGACTTTCGAAGCATTTTTTCGTCATCCCGAACCTTTTCGCCGTTGGCCTGTTGAAGTGCTCTGTTCCATTGATTTTTTTCTTGGAGAGCTTTTTGCTTTTCCGGGTCCATCTGAGCCAATTTGGCGTTCCTATTTTCGATATGCTTGAGCTGGCCGACCAAATCCCGCTTCTTTTGCTTCTTTTCCTGCTTCAGGCTCTTGAGATCGGCCGAGGTGGTCTGTCCATCGTTAAACTGGACTTGGCTGTAGAGATAGTTAGGAGTGTCATTAGTAGTGGTTGTGTCATCGTCATTAGTAATATCTGCTGCTTCTTCATCTTCGTCCTGTTCTTGCTCCTCCTCCCGTTTTCTTTTCAAGTCCTTCTTAGCCTTTGCCGCAGCCTGCTTCTCTCTCCGCGCCTCTAAAATAGCCTCTCTGTTTAACGGTGCACCATTGGCTCCGGAACCAGGTGCCTTTCGCTTTTCCCGTAACTGCTGGATCTTGGACTGTAGTCGATCTCGCAGCTCTTGAATTCCGGGACTCTGTGACCGGGCCGAACTGTCAGTCGACTCGCTTTTGTTCGGCGATGCTTTTGGTGCTTCCTTCTTATTGGAGAGAGCGGCCTTCTTCACAGGCTTTGGCTCCTCCTCCTCCTCCTCCTCTTCATCGTCGCCGTTCAGTTCGTTTCCCTCGTCGTCGAATGCAATTCGCACCTCATTGTCCGAGGCCACAGGCTCCTCCTCTTCCGCTCCCTCAAGTTCTTCCTTGTCAAGTGCCTCTCCAACGTCTTTGGCACTGTTCAGCGATTCCGGGTCGAACTTGGCCTTCTTTCTCTCCTTCACCTCTTCTTTGGTCTGCTTCTTGCGGCTCCACTGGTCCTGTGTGTCGTCGTCGTAGTAATACTTAGCCGGTAGTAGCGACAGCAGCCCGCTGAACGAGTTTGCATTGTCCGCAAGACGTTCCTCCAGTGTCTTGCTCATTGTGCAGTTTTATCAGTATGCTGGATTAGGGAAATTTTGTTATCACAAAAAAAAAAAAAAAAAAAAAAAAAAAAAATTTCACTGAATTTCTCGAAGATCCGCGCACGACGCGCGCAGATAGAAAGAAGCCGTTGCCACGGCAAAGGGCTCTAGCAGAGGAATTCTCAAGTCTTGAAGCTACTGGTCTGTGTGAAATTGTTCTGAACCTGTTGGAGGCAATTGCTCTGAATGTGGCCCTATTTAGCAGGAAAGAGGCAAAAAATTGGCGTAGACCATTCGCAGAGCATGTCACCCGT
>JAJLUK010000077.1:29696-68419 GCA_030570055.1 Blastobotrys chiropterorum
GGGGGGGAATAACACAATTTAAAGGTCAGCGGCTATGTCTGTATTCATACAGGAGTTTTCATCAGAATGCGGCCGAGACGGAATTTGTATTAAACTCGGAATCTCCCGATAAGGAACTGGAAAATACGAGGTAGGAGAATAGCTGATTCACTCTGGACCATTTTAGTTATGGTCATGGGAATAAGCGCGAGCGATCCTATTTTCCAGCAAGAGAATCAAAAATAGTGGCTGTTCCAAGGTATGTTAGCTTAACTTAACTTCGCGAAATGTGGGGTGCTTTGATTTCACCGCTCCTCAGGACGCCCGATAGGAGGCCCGGTCAAGCGTAACTCAAAGGCAGCATAGCCTTTCGGTGCTCCAAACGTACTACGACGTAATACCGTAAGCCTAAGCGCCAGTATTGGCGGCGCCCCAGAGAAAAAGCCAGTAAAAATGAAAGCTAATAAAAGAATAACGAGAGGGTGAAATCGCAAGCCCACGCTTCCTGCAGTTGTCATAGGACTTGACGCAAGTTTAGAAATATTTCCTACGTAACTATCGAGTCCATTCTCGTGAAGTTGCGCATGGTCCAAGCAACGACGTCAGTTGGGCCCAAACCTTAAATTCCCCTTATCATCCACAAATCAGTAGACATTAGGGGAAAACAAGTACTCAGCTATGTTTTGTACTTCCATAACCGCCCCTCGAATTTACCAAAAAAAGGAAAAACAAAAGATCCAAATTTCTACCGCCAAAACCTTTCCTAAGGAATCTAAAGCCTTTCGGAAACTACCGGATATATTAGCTCCAATGTGCCCTTAGTTCTCTATACTCTACACGACGACCTCGGCGTAAGGAAAAGAAGAAGCAGCCAGAGCGACTCAGTTATTCAGATGATGTACTTGCTCTGCATCCACCATTTCTTTCCAGAAAAGACGCAAAGCATTGCGCGATCCCACGAAGAGTTGATTTTGGCATCTTTTCGGAGGAAAAAGAAGCTGCCTCTCCGGCAGCCGATTGGGCTCAACCTCCTTTTCTAGAAAGAAGCAAACGCTCTGCTCATTGATCTCGCAGAAAAACCATGGCAGCCCAACCCTCCGGAGGTGCCTATGCCCTGCGGGCAGCCTTCTTTTCTAGAAAAGAAGCAAAAGCACTGCCCATCGACCTCGCAGAGCTACCGTTGCAACTCGACCTTCATGAGAGTGTATATGACAGCCGTCCTCGTCTTTTGGCAAAAGCACTAACCGCACACCCTCCGCGTAGCGGAGCTACCTATTTTGCTTCTTTTTCGGAGAAAAAAAAGAAGCCGCCGGAGGCTAGTTACCCAGAGAGCCCTAACCATGGACGACCCTCTTTTCCATGAAAAGAGCAGAGTGCACCCCTGTGTCTCCATACTCCACAGCCACATTGTGGCAGTGTCACTGCCACATGCGCAAAGTACGCGACCCCAAACTCCCAGACCCAAACCTACGCGGACTCAGTAGCCGCCAGACCCAGCCCCCTATCGTCGTGAGCGACCAGCGATGTTTAGGAGCGGGCGCACCCTTTTATATTGGCCATTCCCTTATTGTTGACGCACACCCGCACACAATGACGACGACGACGACGCTGTTGATGCTATCCCTGCCGCAGAGCGCGGCCCCGAGCGGCGGCGACCCGCAGACGCAATTAGACAAATGGCTCGAGGAGAACCTGGACGTGGACAATGGCATCAGCCAGTTCACTATCCCCAACTTCAAGATCGGGACTCTGGACAACCTGGTCCAGCAGAGCGAGGAGCTCGCCAAGATAGACGGCCAATTCCACGGCATTGTGGGCAAGGCTGCGGAGATCCTGTCGTCCGTGTTTGACGGTAACGCCAGTCAATTAGCTGGGGCCAAGCGGATCGATGATAGCAAGACCCCGGCCGAATATTTCCAGACGTTCAATTGGAACAATAGTAAGTATCGCGTCGACAAGTCCATCCCGGAGCTGGTCGACCTGATCTCTAAAGAAGCATTTGCATTGGACACGGACGTGCGGAACAGCTACAACAACTACTCCACCGCCAAGTCCAACCTGTCCGCGGTTGACCGGAAGCAGACGGGCAACCTGAGCGTGCGGTCGTTGCATGATGTCCTCCGTCGCGAGCATTTCGTCCAGGACTCGGAGTATCTGACCACGCTCCTGGTGGCGGTGCCAAAGCCGTCCAAGAAGGAGTTTCTCGCCGAATACGAGTCGCTCGTGCAGATGGTGGTGCCACGAAGCGCCAGCGTCATCGCCGAGGACTCGGAATACACCCTCTTCAATGTGACCGTGTTCAAAAAGTTTGCCGCCGAGTTTGTGGCCAAAGTCCGTGAGCACAAGTGGACCCCGCGAGAGTTCCACTACTCGGAAGAGGCCATTGCGGACATGAAGAAGGAGCATCAAGTTGCATCGCAGACGGAGCGCAAGCTGTGGTCTGAAGTCGTCCGGCTGGCGCGAACGTCGTACGGCGACATGATCAAGGCGTGGGCCCACCTCAAGGCTCTCCGCGTGTTTGTCGAGTCCGTCCTGCGTTATGGCCTGCCGCCCAATTTCCTCACCGCCGTGTTCACGGCCCCGAAAAATGTGGACAAGGCCGAGCAGACGCTGATTGCAAAGTTTGGCTATCTCGGCGGAAACGCCTTTAGCAAGGACAAGAAGGGCAAGTTCAAGGGCGACAGTGATCTGCACGAGTACGGCGCCCTGGTGGACATGGACTACAAGCCGTTCGTCCTCTATCAAGTTGAGATTAACTAGACCGTATAATTATAATGTCACGCGAGAATGCTACGCAGGTCCGCTGGGCCCATACGCTCTCCGCGAAGCGGTGCTACCTTTTTTGCTTCTTTTCGGAGAAAAAAGAAGATTCAACCCTCCGGGGGAGTAGTATGCCCTGCGGGCGGCCTTCTTTTCTAGAAAAGAAGCAAAAGCACTGTCTAGTCATTGTAGGGTTTTGCTTCTTTCGGAAAAAAAAAAGGCCCTCTCGTAGACTTAATCTTCTCGGCATGAAACGAAGCCCACAGGGTCAATTGAGCAATGTCATCATCTGTGTGTTTAGGGAAAGCCGATTGGCAATATGTACTACATCTCAAACGATATCTGTTCAATTGTGTCTATTCGTTAGGCGGAAGTCGGGGTTCTTCAGCTTTAATGTTATGTGCGGCTTTTGATTCCCCGACTCAACATCACCACACACAAATGTCACGGTTACGGAAGGCGACCAAGAGGCTGCTGGACAATGGCGACGACGTTGACGAGAACGACAATACGGCCCTTGATGAGGAAGAGCAGGAGGCGCTGATTGGGAGGCTCTACGAGGAGACGAGCGAGAAGGACAAGCTGTTCAAAATTGCATTCACGGGACTGATGCTGTTCCCAACACCACTGTATATAGTGCTGCCGTACTGCAGACACAACTCCTTTTTCTCGCTGCTGGCGCTGGTTTCCACAGCCCTCAGTGTGTACCTGCTGAACTACCCTTCCGCTGGCTCACGACAGGGACTCAATGTGGCCGGATTCGGGTTTGCGCTGACCATACTGCTGGCTGGCTACGTGCAGCACCGTCCGTGGAAGGGCTACGACTACATATGGGGCGTGCCCATGTTGAGTGCAATGACTTCGATCATTGTGCTCAAGTGGATGCAGGACGCCCATCGACACATAAACGAGCTGGTGAAGAAGAAGTACCACTTGCGTGGTGCCTGAGTAGCTTGAGTATTAACAGAATGATCCCTGATATGCTCCAGTCCTATCATCGCGTACACAATTGTCCTGCGGATGACCACCTCTAGAGGAAAAGCGAAGAGCCTCGCAGAGCTACCTTTTTTGCTTCTTTTCGGAGAAAAAAGAAGCCGCCGGAGGCACCACAACCCCTAGGATCGTTGGGGCAAATATGCCCCGCGGGCGGCCTTCTTTTCTAGAAAAGAAGCAAAAGCACTGGTAACCTTTTTCTGGGCCAGTTCCGGAAGAACGAGGCGATCAGAAGGGATATACTCCCCCAGATGGTCCGGCGAGCGGTAGAGCTCGAATCGAAGAACTGACAACCGGATCAGCCGCACGGTATCTGCGAGAGCAAGATACCAGTGTTCCGTTTTAGGAAATATTATTTTGGATGGGCGTCTAATTTTGAATATAAAAGGAGACCGGTTCCCGCTCTTCCCCCGCTTCTTTTTTCCTTCTTCAGAGACGGTGGCAGTCTCTCGCTGATCCAGGACATCCTGCACACACTAGCCAGCCGTCTTCGAACAATTTATTTAGTACTCGCAGCGTCCAGTGGTTTCGGTGGGAGAGCCACATTCCCCACTTGTGTCCTGTGCACTCGACCAGACCCTTACTAACACTATCTAGCGGATTCTCCGCGAAGCGGAGCCACCTTTTTTGCTTCTTTTCGGAGAAAAAAGAAGCCGCCGGAGGTGATTTAGCCGGAGGATGAGTATGCCCTGCGGGCAGCCTTCTTTTCTAGAAAAGAAGCAAAACCACATACGCACACACCGCCTCTGCGGCAAACTGCCAGCGACACAGCGTTCACCGGATCCGGAGGCGCTGCACGGGCTACATTGTTGGCTGAGACAGCTGCGAGTCGAAAAATGTGTGGTGAGGCACGCTAGACAGCCACGCCAATTTTGGGATGATGTAAATAAATAGCGGCGACCCCTTCAGCTGCAGATCCTCCTTTAAGACTAGTATACTGCACACGACAGCATGAGCTCCTCTGGCGACAACATCAAGGTCATCGCGCGGTTCCGGCCAGAGAACGAGAATGAGCGTGCCGGTGGCGAGAAGATTGTGGAGTTTGCCGACGACCAGACGTGCACCGTCTCCAGCCGCGACTTCAACGGCTCCTTCACGTTTGACCGCGTCTTTGACGTGGACAGTGCTCAGAGAGACGTGTTTGACTACTCGCTCAGACCGACCGTGGACGACCTCATGAAGGGCTACAACGGCACGGTGCTAGCGTACGGCCAGACGGGGTCGGGCAAGTCCCACACGATGATGGGTCCGGACATTGACGATGAAGCGGGTCGTGGCGCCATCCCGCGGATCGTGGACAGGATTTTCCATTTGATCCTGCACAGTCCGGATGATATTGAGTACACTGTGTCCGTGTCCTATATGGAGATTTACATGGAGCGGATCAAGGACCTGCTCAACCCGAAGAATGACAACCTGTCAATCCATGAGGACAAGTCCAGAGGGGTCTATGTGAAGGGCCTTACACAGGAGTATGTGGCAAGTGCTCAGGAGGTTTATGAGGTTATGCGTCAGGGCACTGCATGTCGGGCTACAGGGTCGACCAACATGAACCAGCAGAGCTCCCGTTCCCACTCCATCTTTGCCATTGTGGTTTCACAAAAAAACCTGGCTCGTGGTGGCAGTCAGAAAACCGGGCAGCTGTTCTTGGTTGATTTGGCCGGTTCGGAAAAAGTGGGCAAGACGGGTGCATCTGGTCAGACTCTTGAAGAGGCCAAAAAGATCAACAAGTCGTTGAGTGCATTGGGCATGGTCATCAACAATCTGACCGATGGGAAGAGCACCCATGTGCCGTATAGAGATTCAAAGTTGACGCGAATTCTGCAAGAGTCTCTTGGTGGTAATTCACGCACAAGTCTGATTGTCAATTGCTCTCCCTCCAGCATGAACGATCAGGAGACCATTTCCACTCTACGATTTGGCGTTCGGGCCAAGACTATCCGTAATAAGGCCAAGATTAACACCGAGCTCAGCCCGGGCGAGCTCAAAGTCCTGCTCAAAAAGTGTCAATCCCAATTGGATGCAAAGACAAACTATGCTAATAAACTGGAGGCTGAATTAAGCATATATCGTGAGGGCGGCGTTCCAAGTCCTTCGTTAGTATCCAGTCCCACCATCTCCGAGGCCACAGTAGTCTCCGAGGTGCCAACGTGTTCAACCCCACAAAGCTGGACGACACCAATTTCTCCGCCGCCGCCACAGACTCCGCAGACGCCAATTGATGATGTCAGAGCATCGTCCTATTTCGACGACAGCAACAGCCATGTGTTTGCCGAGTTGAAGCGACTGGCTGATGAGAAGGAAGAGCTCAAACTCCAGCTGGAAAAGGCCAAATACGAAACACACGAAAATAATATCAAGACACAGCTCATCCAGGAGGAGAACCAACGGCTGACGACTCAAGTGGCCGCTCTTCAAAAATCCCAAGAAGACCAGGAGCTAACTATCAAAGAACTCCAGGAAAAGATACCGGATCAATCGCCTTCCCCTCCAGAAGACATAATCAAAGACGCATTGCTAATCACTTCAGGCCTTCAAAAGACTCCGCAGGTCCATCGGCTGAACCAGCTGCTCCTCGCAATGAACGGCCGCTACGAAACCACCTCGCACGTCAAGTCCATCTTGACCAACCAGAATGAAGAATTCTCGAAACTACTAACATCTAACGACGACGCCAACGACATGTATGAAAACAGAATCAAAACTTTGGAGCAAACAATAACTTCCCTGAGCATCAAACTGGACAGCCTCAGCGAACAGAACAACGAGCTCCAAAAGCAGCAACTCCAGTCGGCCAATACCAATAATCTCAATGTCGAGGAATTTGAGCACGTCAAAAAGTCTCTCATGAATGACCTGCAGGACCGGTGCGAAAAGATTGTCGAACTCGAAATCTCCCTCGACAAGGCCCGCGAGCAGTACAACCTGGCCCTTCGAAATTCGTCTCAGCAAAAGCGGATGGCGCTCTTACAACGCAATCTCGAGCAATTGACAGCCGTTCAACGCCAGCTAGTAGAGCAGAACACTTCGCTCAAGAAGGAAGTCGCCATGTCGCAGAAATTTCTTGACTCCCGCAACGATCGCATTAAGCATCTGGAGCAGAGTCTGCTAGAGTCGCAACAGGCGTTGGCCCGTGAATCGGAGAACTTTGAGGCAAAGCTCGGTCTCCTGCGCTCCCGGTTGATGGATGTTCGAAACGATAGTGATGATGACACAAAGCTGGCCACAAAGATTGTCAAACCCGTGAGAGGAGGCGGCGGTGGTGCCAAATTGTGGGACAGGCTCAACCTTGTTGTGGGGTGATTATAACCACCAACCCTTTCCTAATGTAATAATGAATTGATGAATTAAACTAATGAAAGACTGTTCCGCAGGACATATGGGTCCTCCCAAGGATTCTGATGCTGCGGCCGTCTTTTTTCTATGCATATGCATAGAATAAAACCATATGTCATATCCATGCCACCGGCGACCATGATTGAGTCTGGATCTACCAGTTACGTCACACACACACAAGTGTCGTTTTATACATAACCGTATTGCGGAAATTATGCACTAAGTCTGCATGTGTAACTGCGGCCAAGCTTAGAGTGACAACAACAATAATAAAAAAAGGCTTTAAATTAGCCTTCCCCTATACATATTCCACAAGAAACTGCAAAAATATTCGATGCACCAGTAGAGGTATGCATAGTCTGGGAGACATTCGAATACCTCAATGTACTTGAACTTTTACGTATGAGAGAGACGTGCCATTGTTTGAAGAACATAATAGAGTCATACAAAGGCTTACTATTTCATCTCATTGTTGACCCCAGTTCTGGAGTCGGAATTATCCTTCTAATGAGAGATATAACCTCAAAGAATGTCGTCGCCTTTTACTGCAGTGCGGGAGCGGCTTGTACATGATAGAACACAGGTTCGTAGATAGCTTCAGATGGAAGTTTTTGGCTGAAAATTCCGAATCCGGCCAAATAGGTTTTCGCGACGTCAGTAAGAAAAACCTTTGTGGCAAATTGAAAGTTATAAGTCCGTACCGTTACAGGAAACCCCAACGAAAAATTAATGTTTTGCCGTGGAGTTTGTTAATTAGAACTGGCTGTAAAAATAACAGCGTTATTGAAAGCTATGCAGATCAGACACTTTGGAAACTGATTCTACTAGCAGAAAGAACAGCACGCAGTGTGTTGAATTAGCCATTGAGCACCAAATAGCTAATACAAGATTAAGCCCAAGTTAGCTTTATAGAGCTACGTGGTAAAAATCGGGGCACTTTGCTGCCCTTTCCTCTCATGGCTTCCATCACCGATAGAGGAATTTTCTACAAAGGAGGCAAAAAAGGTGGATCTGCGAGGCAAAATTATCAGAGCTTTTACTTCTCTCCTAGGAAAGCGGCTACTCGTCGGGAATATACAACCCGCGGACCTAAAAGTTCGTGGTCGTGTTTCATTAATTACCTAAAAGCGTGACTTTTTCCGCTGATCGTGGCGAGAAAAAACGCAGAACCGTCAATTGACAGAGTTTCTCTTGTACAGTTTTGGTTCTATCACTGTTTATCCAGCGTTTTATGGGGTATCTAAATTCATCGCCAGGATCTTCAATCATCAAAAACGCTCTCTCCCTGAGTGAGGCTCAGCAGGCTCCGGACGTCAGTAGTGAAGCGTAACCCGTTCAACAGCGGGATCAGATGCAGTAATGAGTTATCTGAAGGGTCCGAGATCCACCCTTCGACGGAGACGGCATTCTCCTTATGCATGGAATAGGAAATGGGCGAGTTGTCGACAATTACCACCTTGGACAGATCCGTCTCCACTTTGGTGAGGTCTTTAATGTAACCCGCTGGTGTCGTGCTGCAATGTTGGCGATAGAAGCGCTTGGAAAAGTACTTCCGTTCCTGCTCCAGCCAGTTGATCATGGGATCCGCATATTCCTGGACAGATGCAGTAAAGATGACGAGGTTGTACCACTGAGAGACGGTGCGGAGGAACTTGTCACAGTAGGGCCGCTTGTTAACCAAGTACAGTGTGGCTAATTGTGTCGCATCCAGCTTGATCTCGACCATCTGGCCTTGAGAGAAGGATGAGCTTCTCGAGAGCGAGTGGATCAAGGTCTCATCCAGATCCAGGACAAGTGTTTTCGCCGGCTGGTGCTTGGGTATCAGAGGTCTAGTTGGAAATGCAATTTTAGTGGAAAATTGGATCTTTGGGATCCGCAGGTCCTTGTTATACGGACTCTGGAGATGCCTCAGATCGTTAGCTGCGCTGATTACCGCAGATGTGGAGGGTTCGGAGGAAGAAGACGATGAGGAGGATTTCTTGCCAAACAAAAACCCGAATGAGAGCACATAGACACAAAATACGAGGATAGTCCGGATGAGCCGGGGAATGAAGAGCAGACACCATGCAAACAGCGATTCCTTCACTTGATCTTGTGTTGGCGGCGCACTGGTGGTGATAGCCCCGGTTGACGCCGCCGGCTCGTCCTCGTTCAATTCGGGAATGGCGGGTGGAACCTTCTCTTCAATCTCGGGTTCCTCGGGCACACCCACATTGCCAATCAGCGAGTCCACCTGGGTGGAGATGTACTTGAGCGAGTTCATGCAAACGTCTACGGTTGGTAAGTTATTATCAGTTGTTCGTCAAAATAAACATGTTGGGACCGATGAGCCGGCGCCCCACCGTGAAAAGGGCTTCCCCGGGATTCCGCACTTCCGCAGCCACGACCGCAGGTGTCTGGCGGGTGTTCCTTTGCCTTTTAGGAGAAACTGGAATTACTCTGAGGTTAGAGGCAGAAGCGCTAAAATTAGGGCCATACTTATACCGCGTAATTTGGCAATCTTAGCCGGCTAAGCATAACGCTCTATGCAGCTCGACGGAATTAATTTGGGTTTTCCAATTCGAATACTTTTAAAGGTTTGTGGCTTCTTGAATTTCACCGGGATATTTCCGTGAAGGCCTTTGAGGCATCTTCTCCCCTGTATGCGGAATCCGTTTCCTTATACAGCGTCTCACTAGTTGCTAGTGTTTAGCTTGGTTTCGGCTCTTCGCCACTGGTTTTTGGTTTAAAAAGAAGCTTTTCTTGTGTTCCGGATTTTCCGTTAACTATCAATTGGGTATATGATCAACTTAACCGTGGTGATTATAAATGATATCTATAGTTTAGTGTTCTTACGGCTAGAATTCAACTGAATATTTATAATTATAATAATAAGAAATTGACGTTATCATTTTCACCATAGTTGGAACCCCACAGAAATGGCCATCTGATTGGAGCTCTGAATCTTCTCTCTCAATTAAACGCACCAGGTGCACCTCCATCGGGGATCCTGACCTATGTGTAGAGATTTTTCCTTTTCGTTATGCATACGCATATATATTAAACTAATCGTCGGTGTAAACACCTTTATGAATAGCATTGTGGCAGAAATACTATGTATAGTACCTGTATGTGAATTCCACTTCTCCTCGTTCCAGCTATCTCTTTGATTTGGCTGTTTCGTCTTTTACTTCGATTACGTAAGCAGATCATCGCTGGGCTACTAATCTATGCATGCGCGTGCTAGGATATGTGGCCGCACTAGCGAGCCAAGTTTCTGAGATAAGAAGGGCATTGCTGTTGTATGACCACAAGCTGGCTTTATTTTTACACAGTGGGCTGTACTGCTGGTTGGGCTTTATTATTAACTATTGGGTACTCGATAAGCAATTATTAAACATTCGCCCTGGTTTACTTATCTCATCGGTTCTGCAACTGAAATTAATTTTACATCCCTAAGTACTGCTGTGAAGTAAAGTTGTCATTTCACGAGCAGATCAAAACGGTTTGTTACCAGTTAAGTTTGCCTCTTCAGCGCAACATACTTTGTTACGGCACGGATCCTCGGTTTGTCATAAATTTATTTCCAACTGGAGTCGCGTAAAGTATCTAGTAAGCCATTTCGGTTCCTAAAGTTTTCTGTTGTTTATATTTCGGGTTTTGGGCGCCTATTATTTCATCATGAACCACACGCTTAATGAGATCGATCCGTCTAGATTTTCAACTGAAAATATAGCGGTAGAGTTGGCTCACGAAGCAAACTATCTCAAGTATCAACAAACTCCTGGCCTCGCTTCTAGCAAGGTGCAAGTCGTTCAAGATGGCCCATCTTATTGCTGGAGCCCTGCGGTAAAAGACGATACATTTTGGGGGGGGGTTATCTCTTATCAGAAAGATAGTTCTGGACTCCAAAAAGCAATCAATGCTGAAGTTGATAGTCAAATCACCAAGTACCTCTCTTCCGACTTCCTTATTCGCATCCAAGGTTTAAACGAAGAATCGGATGTAGACAATATTGATCTCTGTCTAGAGGAACTTGGTATTGGAGGTAAAGCAACTATAAATCCATTCTCTGGGAATTACGACCTTGTGGTTCCAGGCCTACCTCATAGCATTTATTCAGAATTTCTATCAATGTTGAGACAGAGTATGATAAATTCAAAAACAAAACTCTCACTTACCTATGCTCCTGCTGCGCGAATTGACTTCCCGGGTATCACAATAGGGGAGGGAAATGCGCCGGTGCTTTATAAATAGAAGGATCAGCTGGGCTGCTTGACGAACATAAAATCTTTAGAAAAGAGCCTGGTTATATAGGCTTTTGGTCTTTTAGTTCTTCGTTGTCGTGTGCTCAAATGACCCACTCTTTTCCTCATGTGGTCCTCGAAGTAGGTGTCAGCGAATCATCGGTGAAACTTCTACAAGATATAAAAATAGTAGTGAGTGGATCATATTATTTAATTGATTGTGCGGTATCTATAAAGGCTTTCGACAGCCCGAACTCAGCAACTCTCACTAAGGTTTGGGATTTTACGATTGAAAACTTGTCTCACCTTTTAAAACCTGAATGTAAAAAGAGCGACTCTCCTAGAGTCCAGGATAACATTATTTCCCTTTTCGCCGTTTTAATGTTCAAGTTTCTAATTGGTCTTCGACAACGGGAAGACTCTCTCCGTCTGCTTTCGTTTAAAGGAAATAAAAATCAATTCGACCAATTAAAACGACATTTCCGCGAAAAGTATTATTCTCGCAACTTGAAGAGTAGACAAGATCTGCATTTTGATGAACTCGAGGCCGTTATAGGAAATGGGCGACATATGATTCCAGTGATCAAGAATGATATGTATGAACTCGCCAGGAGCTTCAGTGACGTAATAGCGACGATCAAGAATTGCTCTATAGTTTCAAGCATCCTCCAAAACCCAAATATGCACAATAAAACGACACAAGGAGAATTCTCAAAAGTGATGTTACTACAATTTGACAAGGAAAGTGAGCTATGTGATTTTGTTCCGCGTTTGTTAGAAGAGCATGCTGCACCTATTTTGAATGGAATTTGCGAAGATATTGATCCGCTGTGGCTTCAGGAGTGCATATTTAACATAGTGGTGCCAGATGAAAGAGCCCTGTCACTTGCTTCACAAGAAAATGAACGCGAGAACTATGCAAGATATGAAGAACTGGGAGGGTCTTCTCTCTTTGACGAGGAAGAGACATCGCAAGTAATCGCGGGTAGCGCAGTACCGAACGAACCGTACCGTTTCCGAATACGACAATTATATGGCTACTCCGTTCTTCCGGATGATCCCTCCAAACGTTTTGTGGAACTATCAATGGAAGAGCTTAAAGATATTAACAACCGTGCAAAACATGAACACACTCGTATCACCGCTGGGTATAGGCGTGTGATCTTGGATGATTCGACATCCACTGCAGGTTCTTCAAAGCCAAGTATGCATACTAAAAAGAGAAAACTAAGCGCGACCAATTCAAGCCCTCCAAAACGAGGTAATAAGAAGAGGAAGCTATCCCATCCGGACTGGGCAGTAAGGGAAGAGAACGCTAGCGATTAAGGACATCATTTTTCCTTTATTTACATCTACGAAAATTTTTGTCTGCTGGCCAAGTGTTAGTTTCCCATCACGGAAGATTCGATTATCTCACTTCTAATCTTTTTTTTTATATATATCTTGACTCGTGTGGGGTATTCTTTTCAGTTGGAATGGACCACGACGCTCGATATTTGAAGCAATCTGCTGAATGACACGTGAAATATTCTTAAGCTGCATTGTCGTGTTGTTAAAATAGAAGAATTATGATATTGTTGTAATAATATTAGCGCATTGTTAAATTTGCCCAGTATTCATCCGTTATTTACCTGTTGTTCTTTCATTTCTGAAACACCGTCGTGCTTCATACTTTCCAAATGCATAGCGCGTCCTGAAGTGACTGGTTGGCTACTGAGCTGCTGAGCTGTCGTGGGTATGCATATGCATACCAATTCCATGGAAGTCCGACGGACTGCGTAATCCAGGCATACAATGCGCCGGTCCTATTCTCTATGAATATGCATAGGTGAATGTGCCCGGAGTTCAATGTGATTACGAATCTTCTCATCCAATGTGGCCAAAGCTTGATAGGTCTTGTTTCTGAAAACAGTATTCGCTGCCACAGTGAAACATTTCGACGACCTCCTCTGGCTTTGCTATATCAATGCAGAGCTTGTCAATGCAATTTCTTGCGAATGCTCGACTGTTCAGTATATCGGGTGCTACTTTATGATCCAGAATCCAATCTGAGCTCCGTGAATAGTATTCTGTAGGTAGAAATCCCGGACAATAGTATTTAAATGTTTGTTTTATTTGGTTAATTATGTTGAGAGAATGTGGGCATGATAGTGGATGGACGGAGCCTGTTTCTCTCAACATGCTATCGCCCCATTTTGCCAAATACCAACTGAACAATAGAGTTGAATTTCGCGTACCCTTCTATACAGTTTGTCACCGGCTGCTTGGGGGCCTTCGAATGTTATACAGATAGTTCAACGCAGAGAAAAAGCCAAGCCTGTCAGTGGGCTCAAGTTCACACGAGGTGAAACCTTGGACAAATAACTTGGGCGACCTTTTAAGGAATTGGATGTCGTACGGGACCGGGGATCAACAACGAGGTGAAATAATAAGTCGTTGTATGGCTCCACAATATTCGTCAATGGCATGTTTCTTTCATACGTAAAAATTCAAATACATTGAGATACTTGAATAGCTGCCAGAACATCTCTAATGGTACTTCAAATATTTTTGGATCCATGTTATCGGAAACACTAAGTGTTGTTCTCTCAAATTTACTCATATGCATAGAAGACATTGAGCTTGGTAGCAAGTTACACCTGCATATTTTGCAACACGCTGCGCAATTCCGGAATTAGTCATGAACACCAGTCAATATGCCGCAGCTGTATGAACCACTAATCGAGAACATTCAAGAGCATTTGGGTTCTCTAAATTGAGCGTCCATCAGTGAATAAAGTCCAAAATCCAATACGTTCAAACTGACGACCCGAGCTTCACCAATACGCATATCCACTGTCTCTGATACGGATAGCCGCTGCGAGTGTCGAATAAGGAGAAACAGGTTTATGGACCTCCATGGCCTTTGTGTCCGTCAGGAAGCAAAAACCCTGCTGCGCATCGCAGGCCTTGTCTTTTTGCTTCTTTTCCGAGAAAAATGATACCGCTTGGCGCAATCAACTGTAAATAAACCTCAGTTTCATTGAAACTCCTCGCTCGTCACAACATAGTAACCTCAATTGCCCTATTGGTTTCGATTGGGTTCCTCGGTCCTCGACACAACAGCCTTCGCCAGTCCGTTTATATATCCGCACTACCGTGTACCCCGCTCTCCTCAGACATCCCACTCCGACATTTTGAGCCCATTTTTCGCCGTATCCACCGCAATACCCAGGCAGTCTCAGCACATAACCTCCGCTACTACCCCTCCAAGAGCACTACCTCCATATTCAACTCTAACTGTCTCGTTTAATCATCGCAATTGCCAGATAAAGGCGAAAGTTGAGTTATTCTGCGGCCCATAAGGCGGGAGCGGCTTTACATGTCGGGGGTCCGATACCCCGGACTTTTTGCAGTTGCGCGCGCTGCGGCGACCGAGGCACCTCGGCACCGGGGGCCTTCCCCTCCGACGCAGACAAAAGTATAAGAGGAGACATAATTCTGGCGGGGTGGAAGTCAGCAATAATAAACTAGTACTCCAAAACCATGTCATTATTCAGACTCGATAACAAGATTGCAATTGTCACTGGTGGCTCCCGAGGGCTTGGGCTCTACATGGCCGAGGGCATGCTGGAGGCCGGCGCTGCCAGAGTGTACATTTCTTCCAGAAAGGCCGACGCTTGTGATAAGGCAGTTAAGGAATTGAACGAGTTTTGCAAGAAGAACGGACTAAAGGGAGAGGCCCGCTCCATTCCAGCTGATTTGGGTAACGTCAAGGGTGTTGAGCATCTTTACAAGGAGTTCACCAAGCAAGAGTCCAAGTTGGACGTCCTAGTCGCCAATGCTGGTGCCACCTGGGGTGAAGACTTGGAAAAGCACCCAGATTCTGCCATTGGCAAGGTCTTGGACCTGAACATTAGAGGAGTCTTCAACACCATTAGAGAATTTGTTCCTCTGTTGGAGAAGTCCGGCTCCGACCAAGATCCTTCCAGAGTTCTCGTCACCGGCTCCACCGCAGGTATTTCTGCTGGTCTTTCCGGAGGCACCTATGGCTACATTGCCTCCAAGGCTGGTGTGCACCATCTGGCAAAGGTCCTGGCTGTGGAATTGGGCCCACGTAACATCACCGTCAACACCCTCGCGCCAGGCTTCTTCCCATCCAAGATGTCTAACGGCGTCCTTTCCGTCATTGGCGATGCTGTCACTGATCAGAACCCAAGAAAGCGTCTTGGTGTCAAGGAAGACATTATTGGAGCCACTGTATATCTGTGCTCAAAGGCCGGCAACTACGTGAATGGCGTTGTCCTGCCCATCGACGGTGGTTCGTCTGTTGCTGGTAAGATGTAAACATAATAAATGCATATTCGAATTGAGTGTTTTTGCTCCAATATCGCAAATTTGTCTTCGAAAAGCTTGCTTGGAGAAAAATGGCGGTGCTGAGACAATTAAGCGTTCACTAGATCAAAAATGGTCTATATATGGAATAATTCTTGGTACGTGGTGAAATTTATACTTTGCGTCTTTTTGGAAAAGAAGTCGTAGAGAAAAAACTCACAGTCTAACCCTCCGGGGGCGCGTAGCCTCCGGCGGCTTCTTTTTTCTCCGAAAAGAAGCAAAAAAGGTATCTCTGTAAGGCCAATTGACAGTGCTTTTGCCTCTTTTCTAGAAAAGGCTGCCCGCAGGGCATATACATCTCCGGAGGTTGAGTCTTTTCCTCCGAAAAGAAGCAAAAAAAAAAAAAAAAAATAGCTCTGCGAGGCCAATCGCAATTGCCTTTGTTTCTTTTCTAGAACAAGAAGGCTGCTGCCCACAGGACGAAGTACCTCTGACGGTTCATAACTAGTTCCGCTTCGCGGAATATAAAATGCATCTATTATTCTTCACACTCATCAGAACTACCAAAGCCTAACGACCGAGTGGCTTCTTCCAACGAGGCCGCTTCCTCCGGAGACAGGTCTTGCGAACCAACCTCATGATGGCCTTCTTCGTCCTCCTCCTCGGGTTTGATCAGCGTGATCTGGCCAGTGTTATACGACTTGCACGTTTGACATTTGAGACCTAAGAAATGGAATGACGTGTTGGACTTGGCTGAACAGTCATTGCAGATGATGATGCTCCGCCAGTTGCAGTAGGGCTCGGGCAGGACCTGGTTAGCAATCTCGGTGTCGAGGATTCGGAATTGTGCCTCCATGTTCAGGATGGATCGGGCGCAAACAGGACAACGGTACGAGGATTTAGTATGTTCAATGAAGCAGGATTGGTGGATGGAATGGCCGCAGCGCATAAATATGACCGTTTCCGTTGACGTGAACATGAACTCCCCGCATATCGGACAGTCGCACTCAGTCGAGTGTTCAATGCATTTGTGGTTATCTTGCAGCTCGATTGACATGCACATGTTGCACGTGGCGCAATGGAAAAAATCTACCCCCAGGCCACGGCCAATTCTGCAGATTCCGCAATCATCACAGTGGTATATATTCTTGATCGGATCATCGTCCCACAGCTTGCATGTGTCGCAGTAGTATCTCGCCATTTGCAACTTGCACGACCTGCAGTTCTGAGCGGCATCCTGCGCCGTCCCACAATTCATGCAGAGCATGTGTCGAGTCTGTGGTCGAATGAGCTTGTGTTCGGGTATATCATCATCATGGCAAAATCGGCAGGTGTACCATCGGTAGCAAGTGGAGCATTCTAGTTTACATCGACGTCGATAGTGCGGACAGCCCAGGATCCCTTCTTCGTGGTATGTCGGCGCACAGTCTTTATTTGTCACTTCAACTTGTTCAGAAATCGGTGGATGCAGTTTATAATACGTTTCGGTCATTAATCTTTGTACTCGTTTGTCACGTTCGCGGTCGGGCAGGTTCAATGCCTTGATCTCGAGAATTCGTTGGCGGAGGTCAGTTAGAGAGGCGATTGTCGCCTTTTCGGAAGACGAATCGTCACCGTTCTCCAACGGGACATGGCTACTGCTGGTAGGTCCATCATAGTCATGCAGATCTGCTGTGGAGGATGATGTTCGCCCGAGATCCATCTGGGCCCGATCAGTCATAGCGTCCTCGGCACTATTATACCCGTCTTCATCCACAGCGTCGTCCTCATCGTGCTTCCAGCTGCTCAGAATGTTCCCAAGGTATCGGGCCCAGAGCCAATGATAATACTCCAGCGATATCTGGTTTAAGGACGGCAGCCGTCCAATCTGCTCCATCTCATCTTCTTCCTCTTCTTCCTCGTCTTCTTCATCATCGTCATCTTCCTCTTCCTCTTCATACTCTTCGTCGTCTTCGTCCCCAAACTCGTCATAAGGCCTTCGCCTCTCGAGATTGGGGAACTCGAAAAAACTGGTCAAATCCGGGAACTTGAGTGGAGGGATCATGGTTATGTCTGCTGGTCCAAGAGTTGTAAATGGAGTGATGACTCGGAGATCGTCCCAATTTTTAAACCCTGACACACAAAATGCATATGGACAAGCGCGAGCTGCTGTCGGTTTACAAGCAATTAATCAAGTATGGGCTGTATGCTGTGAGCCATAAGCAGCCCCAGTCCAGTGTCTACTTGAGGGTTTTGCGGACCCGCTTCAGGTCCGGTTATCCACCACCGGACAGGAATGTTTTACTCAACACCGTCCAGTTTATAAAAAATGCTGCTACTCACAACGGTCTTGAGAACACCATATTGAAGCGCATGATTCATGTCGAATATTCCAGACTCTGGGCTAGAAAACCCGCTCCATCCGAGGTCCACGAGTCGTACTATCGAACGGTCAATGCTTTGAACGAGACAATGAGTTTGGCGTTGTGAGGGGCCTCGGTTAGCTTTCTGAGAGGCGATCTTTGGATCAAAAGCACTATCTTGAGGGAAGTCTACCCAGATACATGCCTGGAAGGGACCAGTGCGTTAGCTGTTTTGCTGACATCATTGGAAGTTGACTGCTTCAATATTTGTTCATGTGTCGGTACTGCTGGTGTTAGAGCGGTGCTTTTTCTTCCTTTAGATGGGGGACGCACTCTAGTGATCCTAGATGTGGTGGTTGCGTTCGGCGGCTTCTTTTTTCGCCGAAAAGAAGCAAAGAAAGGTAGCCCTGTGAGGCCAATTGGCAGTGCTTTTGTTTCCTTTCTAGAAAAGATGGCCGCCCGCAGGGCACACACATCGTCCGGAAGGTTGAGTCGCCTCCTGCGGCTTCTTTTTTCTCCGAAAAGAAGCAAAAAAGGTAGCTCTGCGAGGCCAGTTGGCAGTGCTTTTGCTTCTTTTCTGGAAAGAAGGCCGCCTGCAGGGCATATGCATCCTTCGGAGGATTCCACCCGGCGGTTTAGGCTGCGTTGGTAATCATCAATTATATTAACTAAACATTAGGCACCCTCTATAAAGATCCAATTGATTTTTTGGGCGAGTTTTCGTTCCTTGTCGTTTTCGGCGATTTTTTGTTCCTTCTTTTCGCGTTTTTCGTTATGCTTGTCGAACGCAGCCTGCTTCTTTTCGACAGAGTTCGAAGCTTGGGCCTTCTTGTTTTCAATGTCCGACACTTTCTTGTCCCATTTCTCCTGGAAGGCGTTTTGACCCGTTTCCGTGCCGTCCTTCATCTTGTCCGACTTTTTGCCCATCTTCTTGTTGACCTTGTTGAGCTTCTTTTCGTACGACTCCAGGTCCGAAGTCATCTTGGCCCTATTCTTGTCCAGCTTTGCCTGCTCCTTCATCATTGCTGCTTCCTCCTTGTCGAACTTTTCAATCATCTTCCGTCGCTGGTTGGCCAGGTCGTCTTCCTGCGACTTCTTTTTTGCCACGCCCATCGCAACCGCATTGGCTGCTGGGGCAGTCTCCTTGGATGGTGGGCCCACTTCAAAGTTCACTGGGTGGATATAGGCCCTGAGCGAATCGGTCCGTCGCTCATGGACCGACATGCCAAATTGGCTCTTTTGAATGGGACCGAGATAGTCCCTACTTGGAAGATGGAGCTTGATTGCCATTTCTTTGGAATCGATAATGCTGAAGGTTAGTCCACGGGGTTGGAACACATTTTCATTCATAAACTCGATAAACAGCTTGTTCCGCTTAGACATTTTGCCCTCGTACTTTTTGCTCATAATTTCAAACAGTGCACGAGCCAATGTCTGGGTGAACTGATCTGGGCTATCTTTCATGACCTCCCACGTGTTTTTCATCAGGTCTGCGCCCACACACGAGGTGTAGAGCATATTTAAGACGTCAATGAACTGGAGAAACTGGCGCTGGCTAATGTCAAACCGCATCAGCCCATCTGAATATGCCCGGCAGAACGGCATTTCCTTCCCGCTCAGACTCTGCGGAATGGCCACCGGTCGGTCTTTTCGAACGGACATTGGCTCCTGGGGTTGCTGGTGATGTTGCTGTGCGGGTGTGGAAGACGGCTTTTCGCTGAATCCTGGAGCTGCGGCGCTTGGTGGACCATTAGATGGCTCAAACCCGCCATTCGAATCACCGTAATGATCTATTGGGTTGCCATAATGATCGGTAGGTGGTTCGTACCCTGGGGGTTCGTTACTGACCTGGTCCCAACTGCCGTTCCAAAACTGCGGCTCTGGCACTGCGGATTGTGCTGGCGGCGGTGGCTGTTGTTGCTGTCTGAAAGATCCCATGTTAGTGGTATATAGGGAAAGCGGTAGAGATGGTGTGATTCGGGTATTTATACGAAAAATCAGTGCTGTCACAGCCTCGTTCACGTTCCTGCAGAAACCAGCACGGCCATTGCCACAATGTTTCACTCTCCGAGATCCGACACAACGTCCGCCACTGCCACTTGGAGTGGCCATAGATTAGGGTGACAAGGGTGAGAAAGAGATGCCTCCGGCGGCTTCTTTTTTCTCCGAAAAGAAGCAAAAAAGGCAGTTCTGCGGAGCTCGGTGCTTTTGCTCCTTTTGGATATACACCCTCCGGAGGGTTCTGTGCGGCTGACGGCATCGTTCTTGTTTGTCGTAGACGGAGGCTCCACTAGGGCCAATTAGCTGGAGGGCGGTTTTGTATGATTCTTGTCAGCAGGAGTGACTCAGGATAAAGTAGCTGTTGGCCGCACTGTGGAGGTGGTTTGAGCAACTGTGTGAGTAATTGAAGCGCGTAAATTTTGTGATTCCTCCATGTGGCGCTTTAAAAGAAGACACGTATTTCAGCGTAGTTTGGCTTCGGCCCATAAGAGTGGGTAAATAAAAGCATAATAGGCGGGTTGTTCACCGAACCGTTGCCGATGGACAAGATATACGATAGCTGCGGCGTCTCTATGCCTCAGATTAGGGTGTTTCATCAATTGTTAGCACCTATCGACACACACTTCCACTACTGAACCGTATCTTGCCCTAAACTCCAGATCAGAAATAATTTTGTTAGATTTCCTCGTCTATTTATACATCAACCGCTGTCGGCGGTTGCACCATTGAGATCATTCTAATTTTAGGCACAGAAATATTATGTGACTGGTATTCTGCATAGCGAGAAATATTATTTAGCTTATGCATGAGACTCATCCCAGCGCTTAGCAAAAGATATAAAGGAGCAACTGTCCGCAATGACTGTATCTGCAGCCCGGCAAGCTCCACATATGTCTAGGCAGATGCGAAGCAAAGCGGCGACCACAGAACGAAAGACCCGGTGAGAGCCACGAACCCCTATTGTCCTTGGAGCGGGTGTGTCCTGAAGGCTGTCTTCGTTTTGGAGGAAAGGAGACACTGGAACACTCTGGGGGAGCGGAGTGCCCTGCGGGCGGCCTTCTTTTCCAGAAAAGAAGCAAAAGCACTGGGAAGCTTCGCAGAACTACCTTTTTTGCTTCTTTTCGGAGAAAAAAGAAGCCGCCGGAGGCAACTCAACCCCCCGGCGGGTGTGTCACACATGGACGGATGCGGTTGAATTCGGATATAAATATACAGGATGTTAGCTAAAATACATAAGGAACGCCAATGCGGGTTGGGGGTGGATTATGCTGGCGTCGGGGAGATGACCAGCCAATTGATGGTTTCGGCGGTCTGGCGTTCGCGGTCATTGGACAGGATGGAATTGCGTTTTGATTTTTTCGTCTCCGGGTTCTGGGCGCCCCACAGCGCCTTCCATCGGGCCCGCTCCTCGTCGGACTGTGCGGACTCGATCATGTACTCGAAGTGGGCGGAGATCTCGCCATCGCTGTCGTTCTCCAGACAGTCCAGGTTGCGGATGATCTCCTGGCGGGCCTTGAACAGCTCCGACTCCTCTGCGTTGTTGAACGACTTTGCCAGCAGCGGCACCAGCGACTCGTGGGGCGGCGACACGTCAAACTTGATGGGACTCGAGTGGCCCTTGAGGCAGGTCATGCGCCGTTCTTGCACCGTCAGATTGTACTGGTCCTTTGTGAGTGAGGGCATGAACAGACCGGAGCCCAACGGCGGCAGTCCGAGCTCGTACACCAGACGAGCCGTGTTGATCATGTTGACGGAGAGCCTGAGAGGCTCGAAGATGAGCTGGTTCATCTTGGACAGATAGTAGTGGACCTGGTCGTGGGGCGTGGCGAAGGACGCCTTTTGGGCGACGGTGTCAGAGATGGCCGTGCCCACCACCTTCCACACCTCCTCGCCATAGCTCTGGAGGGTGCTGGACAGCGCGGCCAGACCGTCCCCGTCGCAATTGGACACCAGGTTGAGGCCGTCCAGAAAGCCGAGAAAGGACTGCTCGGTGAGGCCAAAGTCGGCGAGCACAGGACTGTAGGCCCGGCAAAACGGCATGCCCGCGCCAGAGGCCCGCTGCGGTATCACAATGGGCTTGATGAGCTGGGTCATCCGCAGCGTGGCCGTTCGAGATGTTGCTGCTGTTGTGGTTGTTGTTGTTGCTGTCGTGCTGCTGCACTGGCAGCACTCTGGTGAAGCCTCACCCTCGCCATCCCTCATGTGCATGCTATGTCACGTCAAGGAGAGTCCAACAATGAAAGAACAATCCGTTTGATATACTCACACGCGATTGGGGCGGCCCGCGAACGCTTTATTATTCTGCTCGATCGGCCACCATTACGTCACCGTCCCCTTTATTTTGGCGTTTAATTGGGCCCCCCAGCGGTGGCCCCCCCGAGCCGCAGAGCGCAGAGTTGGCCGCGCGGCGCGACGACGTCATTGCCGGTGGCCGCTCTTTCGGGGACCCGGACTCTTTCTCACACCTCAGCGTTTCGGCCACCTGCACCTGTGAAACAAGTGGGCGCTTGTTCTGGAGTGGTTCTCTACGAGCACTCTGTGTGGGTGGAAGGATTGGGCTGTTCCTGGTCGCTTCGTGTTGGCGGAGTTGTATCCGGAGTTGTACTTGTTCGATTTGGCAATCCGATCGCCACCTCCATCCTGGTACTGTGGGTGGTGCACAAAGACTTTCTGGGGGAATGAAACACGGGTGTCGATCGCCTCATTGTGTTTTTCCCATCAACAGCCTTCCAGAACGCTCTGCAGCATGGTGGGGGAGGGCGGTCGCCATCACCTCCCGCTCAGACGACCGGGCCCCTGTGGTGGGGTTCAGTAGGCCGGAGTACAGGGGTGAGGTTTCGAGGCGTGGTATTTTTTTGGCCGGAAACTGTGGTTCCGGCGCTACCGCTTCTCTTGAACGGGAGAGGTGCATTAGCGTCACTTGACCGCTTTGAAACCGCAAAAATGTGGCTGCTTTGGGAACCCGGCATTTGTTCATCACATTTTTTCAAAAGTAATCTGCAAGGTCCGCCCTGATTTAGGGGGGTGGTGGTGTTGCCTCCGGCGGCTTCTTTTTTTCTCCGAAAAAGAAGCAAAAAAAGGTAGCTCTGCGAGGCCAATGGGGCGCCCGCAGGGCATAAACGCCGCCAATGATCCTTAGAATGCTGCTTCAACATCTCTACGTAGTTCTGTGGAACCAGTGGTAGCGCTTTTGCTTCTTCCTAGAAAAGAAAGCTACTGCGTACAGGACAATGGGGTGCCTTTTGGGCACGTTCTAAGTAGCTCTGGGGTGGTTGCCCGATGTCGAACTTCGTTTTGGAGCAAAGTCATTCAGGGAAACAGGTCTCCAGTGGCCTAAAGGGGTGGATTATGTCAACTTCGATCACATAATCCTTACGTTTTTGAATAAGCCTGTCATTGACATTTTTGGCTGCGGTCTCTCCGCTCAACCCGACCAAGTGGCTCCAGTCGCCTAGTGGTGGTGTTTCGGCAGCTTCGACGTAACCCAGCGAGGCCAATGGCCAGTGCTTTTGCTTCTTTTCTAGAAAAGAAGACCGCCCGCAGGGCATACGCATCCCCCGGAGGGTTCTAGTGGGGGTCAGAGGGCTTAAGAGGGTATGCGTGGTCGCAGGGGGTGGTTGTTGCCTCCGACGGCTTCTTTTTTCTCCGAAAAGAAGCAAAAAAGGTAGCTCTGCGTAGCTTACCAGTGCTTTTGCTTCTTTTCTGGAAAAGAAGGCCGCCCGCAGGGCATACACACGCCCCCGGAGGGTTCTAGTGGTTGCCTCCGGCGGCGTCTGTTTTCTCCGAAAAGAAGCAAAAAAGGTAGCTCTGCGAGGCCAATGGCCAGTGCTTTTGCTTCTTTTCTGGAAAAGAAGGCCGCCCGCAGGGCACACGCGGTAGAATAGTTTATGGTGCCCTAGCTGGTGGGTATGGTCCGCCCGCAGGGCATACTCAGTTCTACGACGGTTTACAATATCTCTGGCAGTCCTCCTTTTGGAAAACAGACCAAAAATGGTGATTTTCGTGAATTTCGTGTTGCTCTTTCATTACATATGCAATTGGTTATTGGTTAGCTTCGACAAATGGTTCAATGAGGATCCAGTTCAGCCGCTTGATTGATTTTCTCTCCCGGTCGCTGGAGTGGACGCCCTTTTCACAGGCCGTTATGATTTTCTGCTGCTTTTTCTGGGTTTTGCTGCAGCGTTCGTCGTATTTCTCAGCAGCCCTGCTATACTTTTCCGACAACTTTGACAGTTCTGCCTCGCGGAGGGCTTCAATTTCGTCCTCGTGGCCACCCTCCAGCAATAGGGCGTCATACTTTTGGTTGATTTTGGACCGTTTCGCGTCCAGTTTCTGCGTGGTCTTTTCAAATTTGCCGTGATGCTTTTGGTAGAGCGGGCTCGAGCCGCTATTACTGTCGGATGAGGAGATTGTGCTCGCCACGGAGTCTCGACGTTCGAGTTTCTTGAGTACCTTCTCCCGACCTCTCATTAAATATTTTTCCTCATTTTTATACTGATGCTTGACCTGGAATGCAGCAATTTTGGCCAGCAAGTTGGTAGCCCGCGAAGGTGGTCGGACGTCGAATGTTAATGGATATACTTTGTCCTTCAACCCGTGTAATCTCCGTTGGTGGATGGAGAGATCTGATTGAGAACGGTCAAACGGGGTTAGAATTTCATTGGTGGACTTTATATCCAGCATATCCAGCAAATGGCGGGATGACACGATGCGAATGTGCAGTCCTCGCGGGTGGAAGAGTCGTTTGTTCGCCCGGCTGAGGAAGAGCTTTGCTCGTTTCTTGCACACTGCTACGGTGCCAATGAATGCCGTCACGATGAGCGCTGCGCCGGCGATCTCAAGCACGTCGACGTTTGTGGCATCCAATATCTCTCCTACGAGAAACATGATAAGGAAAGCGACGTGTGGCGTGGAAACAACATTGAGGCGGTCAATAAACTCGATGAACGAATCCTCGTCAATTCCACGATTCATCAGCACTGGCGCATATGCCCGACTGAACGGAGTTGCAAACTTTGCAGCCATCTGCGGGATCAGCACGGGCTTGTTGAACTCGCTCTCGTTGTAGGACGGGGGAGGGTCATGCATCTCGGAGATGAATTCTAGCCCCTTTTCCACTAGCGTCTCATCATCTACTTGGCTCCCATCTCTGGTGAAACTCGGGCCAGCTTCGCTCCCGGCTGTGCTAAGGGAGGGCGTACGCGTCCGCTTAAAGCTGAAAATGTCACGGTCAAAGTTCAAATTTACTGGAATTTCAAGAGGCATTTGTCAGTGGGCCCAGGTATGAGCTTTGGCAGTCTTTTGATAATGGCAATGGAGTACCATATATTGGATCGTCTTTGTGCTCAGCCTCGCAACGGCCCCCCTGCGTTCCGGCAAGCGGCTAAGGGTCCCCTCCCCACTCGCGAAGCGCGCCCAATTTAGGGCGGTAGGAGACCGCAGCGAGATTAGGAGCCAACGGGCTGCTATTGTCTCTGATAGCTTCTTTTTTCAAAGGAAACGGGCCTTTGCGAGACCATTGAGCAGTGCTTTTGCTTCTTTTCTAGAAAAGAAGGCCGCCCGCAGGGCATACACCACCCCCGGAGGGTTCTAGCCCTAGGGGGTTTGTGATTGCCTCCGGCGGCTTCTTTTTTCTCCGAAAAGAAGCAAAAAAGGTAGCTCTGCGAGGCCACCAGTGCTTTTGCTTCTTTTCTAGAAAAGAAGGCCGCCCGCAGGGCACACCACACCCTCCGGAGGGTTCTAGAGCCTCCGGCGGCTTGTAGCGAGGCTACGCCTCGATGAGAAAGAGAGCTCTCCCCTGGGGGAGGGGTAATTAAGTAATCTATTAATCGCCCTTCTCGTTCATGACCTGCTTCACGGGCTCCGACTCCTTGTACAGGCCGTGGTCCATGATGTAGCGGATGACGGAATTGGGCAGCAGATACTGCACGGACATGCCTCGACGGATGAACAGCCGCACCTTTGTGGAGGAAATGTCGTTATAAATCAGCTGCTTGATGACAAGCACGTTGCGACGATGCTCGTACATAATGTCGTGGGAAAGCAGGAACGAGCGCACGTCCGAACCGGCACGCTCGACAATCAGACAGCCGTAGCGGCCGAGGATGTGATGAAGGTCGTCTTCGGCCCACACGTTGGGCTCACCCATGGACTCGATCAGATCTCCACCGGCCAGAAGCATGATCTTGACTCCTTTGCGTTTGCCGGACTTTGTCAACACCCCGCCCATCTTGATGTTGATTTCTTCGTTAAAATGATCCAAAACTAGTGCTGTGCGGGTGTAGGTGGGCTGGAGCGACTCCCAGGCATCCACCATGAGCCACGACGACGTCCGCTCGCACGCCAGCTCGCACATTCGAACTCGATGATGGGCCTTGGCCAGCCCGGGCTTGTTGTAGTTGTCCGACACGGGCGAATAGTATCCGCCAACAACCTCAAACTTGGTGTGCTCCCGGATGGAATCGAGCGCCATCTCGAACATGCGCAAATGAAGATAAGTGATGGGAGAGAATGAGCCACAAGCAACGAGGACCAGCGGACTCTTGGAATCGTCCATCATGGTCTTGTTCAGACGATGGTCCGGGAATTTGTAATCCTGCAGGCTGGAGGCCTGACGCACAACCCCACTGGGCACTTCCTCCAAATCCGCACTTCTAATGACGGGTCTGGGGCCCGTGGACGGCTCATAGAGATAGGGAGAGTCGTCGAGCGGATCGCTATCGCTCGGCGGAGATGCACTCATCTCCGTGTTGACTCTAGGAATCCGGTTGGGCACTTCCTCCATCTCGCCAAAAGTGAAGTCTGTTCGAGATTGGATCGGCTTTTTGTTGGGTATCAGTGATTCGGGTGTGGTGTCCTGCTCGACTCGATCCTTCTTTGACGGGGGCACAAAATCAGGCGCTAGCTTAGGATCCATTAGGCGAGAGAAGATAAAATGTTCGTCGTGCCGAAATTCTTGCAAGTGGTCTATGGTTATATATATCGGCACCTGTTGTTGACTAATTATTTGTCGATCATCACAAGAACTTTTGCACGTCCGCCCGCACAACTTCGTCATTCTCACACAAAATCAACCCAACCCAACCAAAAAGCCGCACGCAACCCTAACCCGTGGGATTGGATTATTTTTTTAGTCGGGTTGTGTGAAAATGGAGCGGATGGTGACGAGATTGAGCTCTGTGGCATGATTTATTGAGGTCTGGTCTTTATTTCTGTCACAACGGCAATGTTTCAACGGGCCCGCTGGGCTTGGTTCTGAAGCCGAAGTTTGAGACCTTTCTTCAATGCCGTCACCCACCGCCGCACTTCCGCAGCCGCAGCCGCAACCTTCGGCTAAATTGAGATGAGCCGCCGGAACGATAATGGATGGGGTTGAGCTATGTGGGTCGTAGGTGGTGAGGGTGGTGTTTGCCTCCGGCGGCTTCTTTTTTCTCCGAAAAGAAGCAAAAAAGGTAGCTCTGCGAGGCCAATGGGCAGTGCTTTTGCTTCTTTTCTAGAAAAGAAGGCCGCCCGCAGGGCATACACAGACCTCCGGAGGGTTCTGGCCTAGGGGGTGAGTGTAGCCTCCGGCGGCTTCTTTTTTCTCCGAAAAGAAGCAAAAAAGGTAGCTCTGCGAGGCCAATGGGCAGTGCTTTTGCTTCTTTTCTAGAAAAGAAGGCCGCCCGCAGGGCATACACAGGCCCCTGGAGGGTTCTGGCCTAGGGGGTGAGTGTAGCCTCCGGCGGCTTCTTTTTTCTCCGAAAAGAAGCAAAAAAGGTAGCTCTGCGAGGCCAATGGGCAGTGCTTTTGCTTCTTTTCTAGAAAAGAAGGCCGCCCGCAGGGCATACACAGGCCCCTGGAGGGTTCTGGGCCTAGGGGGTGAGTGTAGCCTCCGGCGGCTTCTTTTTTCTCCGAAAAGAAGCAAAAAAGGTAGCTCTGCGAGGCCAATTACCAGTGCTTTTGCTTCGTTTCTAGAAAAGAAGGGCGCACACATCCTCCGAACGGCTCTAAGGGGTGGGGTTACCGATATATCGTTGGCTATACGGGTCTAGTGCTGTTGGTTCTGGTTGGCTTAGTCAGGGGATCTGTTCACGTGATGTGGACGTGTTAAAATTGGCTTTTTATTGTAACTATATAGTGCCGTCAGGTGGTGTCTGTGTATATTTGCTGTGTTCCTCAAGGTGTGGAAGAAGCGGAAAGTTATTTGTATCTTAAGGGATCTATTCGAAGCTGGAAAATTCGTGTCTCATAGTACGAGTTCGGATTTAGTTTGACTGGATGAAAGTGGTCTCATGCTCGCATAGTGCGTTGTGCTAACCAGAGCGGTGCGTATTCAGCCTTCTAGAGATACGTTTCTCAATTCAACAGCTGTGTTGTGACGATTCTCACTATCATAAAGTCTTGGAAGTCTGAAATTCACACAACGAGAACGGCACGGCAGACCGACTGCTGATATAAACAGAAGCACGAGACGGGGTCTAGGGTCTATAGACTTGCGTTCGACCCAATTTGACTCAGGTAACCAGTTCGTCCGTATTGTCCATGTGCCGCTACACTGCCTGCAGAAGTTCCGCCACCTTTTACTGTGAAAGGAGGCGAAATACTCAGTTGTGCGAGGCCAACGGCTAGTGCTTTTGCTTCTTTTCTAGAAAAGAAGGCCGCCCGCAGGGCATACACGCTCCCCCGGAGGGTTCTAGCCCTAGGGGGGTTGTGGTGGCCTCCGGCGGCTTCTTTTTTCTCCGAAAAGAAGCAAAAAAGGTAGCTCTGCGAGGCTACACTAGCCGCAATTGGCCATAGACACTGGCCACACATAAACGAACCTTGTGGGTTAAACTTCATCTTGTGATCTCTAAGTCCGTGTGTGTATCAAGCTCACGTTGGTGACCCCTCAGGTCCATATCGAACTATAGGCCTCTGAGGTATTTGGCTGAGTTTGGTCGAGATCGTGAGCTTCCAAACATGCCACTCAACCGATGACCCTATTAGTAACCGCTACAACAGCATTGCAAAATGCACTCCTTCATAGCGAGCTTAATGCAGCGCAAGAACAGTGGCTCCGACCATAGCGAACAATTCCGCTTTGAGTTTGCGAGATTCCAACGTCCATATCTTCATAGGAACCTTATATGACACGCCACAACGCCCCTCTAAATACGCAATGTGCTTATGCGTATATGCATATGCAGTTTATTAATATAATTGCCTCAAAACAACTACCCCTGGATGTATGTTTGCGTATGTGCATATCCCAGGAGAAAACGCAGAATTGAGCAGCCGGAACCTCTCTATCCAAATGAACATTGCATAATACACGTACCACGAACATTCACACGTCTATACGACTCTGTATAGAACCATAGCTATCGTTCCGGATCTCCGGCTGAATCTGTTGCTCATCTCTTGTCCCTGTCGCCGCATTATCAGATGCCAAACTGTCGGAGCTCCGATGGTAGTGTGGGGTAGTGGGCTTATCTGTATATAAGCCACGTTGCTGGACCCTTCTTTTTTGGTCGCCAGTATTATTTATTCATCTCTATTTTCCAATACAAAATGCTGGGCTCAATGACACATGTTTTATTGGCGCTAGCCCTTCTACCCGTGCTGCTTGTTTTGCGAGGCTGGGTGGCCGAGCTTCAGTACGAACGCCAGAGAAAGAAACACGGCTGTGGGGAGGTCACCACGAAGCGGACTAAAACTCTCGGCTTCAGCTATGTTCGGATGATGTACAAAGCAATGAAGGAGAACCGGATGATCGAGCAGGTCTCAATCTTTTTCGCCGAAGCCGGGAAGCGAACTTTAAAAGTTGAGACCCCCGGAGGTGGGTTCCTCATTGTCACTCAGGAACCGGAAAATATCAAGGCGGTACTTGCCACGCAGTTTGAAGAGTTTGACCTTCAATTCAGATACCAGATTTTCCGGCCATTATTCGGCGATGGCATTTTCACGCTTAGCGGGAGCGGTTGGTACCACACCAGAGCAATGCTACGCCCACAGTTCTCGTCGGAACAAGTTTCCAGATTGAAGGATTTGGAACACCACAGCCAGGTGCTAATTGCGAGGTTACGAGAAAATAGTGCATCCGGTGTGCCGTTTGACGTTCAAGAGTACTTTTTCAACTTTACTCTGGACACGGCGACGGAATTTTTATTCGGTGAATCCACAAACTGCAACTCTACGGATCAGAGCAAGCAGGACGTAGATACGTCCTTGCGCCCGTCTTCTGCCGACTTTATGCATTACTTTAATGTCGGGCAAAAATGGGTCATGTACAAGGCAATTGCCTACAAGTTTCACAGTCTTGTCACAGGGAAGGAATTCCGCGATTCTGTCAGAGTGTGCAAAACCTTTGTCGATTATTATGTCAACAAGTCCTTGGAAAATGCCAAGCAGCGGGATCTGAATGAGAAAAATGACGAACCTGAACGGTACATATTTTTGGACGAGTTGACCAAGGAAACCCGAGATCCAGTCTTGATGAGGGACCAAGCGTTGAATATTCTGCTTGCTGGAAGGGACACCACTGCCTCGCTGTTGTCATTCTGTGTTGCCTTTTTGGTTCGACGGAAGGACGTGTTTGAGCGACTAAGAGAGGCCGTATTGACCGACTTTGGTACGGACACGGCAAATATCACTTTTAGCACGCTGAAACGTTGCGACTATCTCAAGTATTTCATTAACGAAGTGCTCCGTGTCTGTCCCATTGTACCACGCTCGGGCCGTCAGGCGAACCGGGATACCACTCTTCCACGGGGAGGTGGGCCTGACGAACGCGAGCCCATCTTCATTCCAAAGGGAACCTCAGTGGGATACTCAATATACACGTTGCAGCATGACAAGGAGCTTTGGGGAGAGGATGCTGACGAGTTTAAACCAGAAAGATGGGCTACCCAGCGTGCGCAGCCGTGGACCTATGTGCCATTCTCGGGTGGACCGCGGATTTGTCTCGGTCAGCAATTTGCGCTGACAGAAGCAGCCTACGTTCTGGTACGACTATGCCAAACCTTTTCCGATGTTACCACCACGCCGGAAAACATGGCGGACTTCAAGCAGTATGTTGCGCTGACGGCATGTGTTGCAGAAGGCGTGAATGTACTTTTCAAAGAGTGAGCGATGGCGACGTAATACTATCTATTTTTTTTTTATGCATTGGTAGGGGGTAATATACGTGAAAAGGTGTTTTATATGTGCACAGGTTCGCAATACTAAGAGGATAACCCTCCTCCGCGAAGCGGAGCTACCTTTTTTGCTTCTTTTCGGAGAAAAAAGAAGCCGCCGGAGGCAGCCACTCCGCCCTAGGACTGCAGAGGTGTATGCCCTGCGGGCAGCCTTCTTTTCTAGAAAAGAAGCAAAAGCACTGGCTCGGAGGTCATCACGTCGTGGGTATACAAAGCCATTTCTCGGAGAAAAGTGATTGATTTTTGGACAGTGACGTTTTCAACATCAGTCTCACCATCGAGCTGATCAGTTCGAATGAACGATTCTCCAGAGCTTTCAGACGACGTCAACAGAACCATGTCAGCGGGGATACGTTGGTTTTTATGAACTCGGACCAAGTTACCAACTTTCAAATCTCGAGATCGGCACAGTTTGGCTTGATCAACCACATCATAGAGCTCGCTGTTAGACTCCTTCAGAGCAAGCACGGGTTAATTACACTCTCTTATTCCGACAACTCGTAGTTATATCATTTTCTAGGCAACGGTATACGTCGGTACAGGAAGGATAATAATCGGTGATATGGCCACAGCATTGCACATACTAGTACAAATAAGCGTAAATTTTCATAATTACTAACACTCTACTGTGTGAATGAAAAGTCGCCTTTAACCTATATGCATTGTTTTGGACTAGCCATGTGTTTTTGCGAGTTTCTGCCAGTTGTCCAGGATTGTGCATTATGCATTCTATACAAGACTGGATTTCTATGCATATGCCTAGGCTTGCAACCACCCGAAATCTCGTTTCCAAGCTTATCCCTGTTATTTATGCAAGTTCTATCTCAATTGCTTTGCAAGCAAATATATATATACTGTTTCAAGGAAACTATATAGCTTTAGCTACGTGTATACGTATACTGGCCAGTAATAAAAATCACGTAAGTCTATCGCCGCATCTTATGCGGCTTTGAGACATACGATATCGATCGACAAAAAAATTGCCTCGAGCCGGATTCGAACCGACGATCTTATCATTACTAGTGATACGCCTTACCAACTTGGCCATCAAGGCTGCTCACGTGACTTTTGAAGATCATTTCCGTTTCGAGAAGGTCAAATATCAAATCCAAAATTTTCAAAACCGGGTCTAAACGGGCATTATTGGACGCTCGCGTACCTCCGAACAAAATTTTCCGAGTCATTGTTCTAGCCGACTACGTCCAATGAGTCTTGTGGCCCAGAGATTGCGGTTTTTTCCTTTTTCTTTTTTTTTTTTTTTTTTTTTTTTTTTTTTCCATATATCTGCATGCAGGAATTGAGACAGTAGACTACCACTGCCGTTCCTCGAGATGTTTCGGTCCACAAAGGCCGCCAGACAATGCCGAGCCCTTCTTCCACCATCGGAGACACCCTCCAGAACAATTGGTCTCCCGATGCTCGCAGAGCTACCTTGTTTCGCTTCTTTTTGGAAAAGAAAAAGAAACAGCGTCGCAACCTCGGAAGGGGATGTGTGCCTCGCAGAGCTACCTTTTTTTGCTTCTTTTTCGGAGAAAAAAAGAAGCCGCCGGAGGCAACACAACCCTCCGGAGGATGTATATGCCCTGCGGGCAGAAAAGAAGCAAAAGCGTTCCGGCCTCGCAGAGCTACCTTTTTTTGCTTCTTTTCCGGAGAAAAAAAGAAGCCGCCGGAGGCAACACACCCCTCCGGAGGATGTATATGCCCTGCGGGCGGCCTTCTTTTCCAGAAAAGAAGCAAAAGCACTCACAGCCTCTCCAGCGTTATTGTGTGCCTGACACGCGAACAGAACAGCGCCGACAGTTTTATGCGCCACGCACATGTGCATATGCATTCTGATTATCACGCGAACGCTCCGAAACCCGGAAGTGAAAGCTCCCCTTCGTTATCCTGCCTCATTTCGGAGAACGACACCGGGAGCCCACCCGAGGTGTTTTTCGCCCTTATTCTCTTTATTCTGCACGCTTCCCGAGACTCTGTGTGAGGCGAAGCGAGGGGCCGCCGCTGAAACGAGACGCTGCAATAATCAGCAGCGTGCCGATCCAATGTGAACAGACGCATAAGACACCGTTGCGAAGAGCGGGATGCCAGCAAAGTCTGAGATGGGGGTTCGCCCCTTTGGGCAGGTGAAAATTTTTTTTTGTCGTCTCGAGGGAGGTCTCGGAGATACGCGGGCAGCGTAGCTCTGAGCACGCAGCACCTTCTGCGGCGCCGCAGCGCAGTTTCTGCAGCGTCTGCGCGTTCCCACGGCTGTAGGGGGTACATTAGAGCATGCTGCGCATGATTGAGTTGTTTTAGGGCAGCTTTTTTGGGGACGCCTAAGGAAACAAACTCTGGTAGCCCTCTTGTGGCCACACACACCAAATTACCGGACGAGACAGTGTGTGAGTCAGGCTGCCCAAAGAGTGCGCCAACAGCCCCGAAGGAGCAAGTGCTGCACGCCTTCCCAAAGCGGAAATGAAACCAGTCTAGGATATTATTGACGTGCAGATTATATTACCGGATTGGGACGGGTGCAGTCCAAAGGGGCGTCCAGCCGAGTCACCCAAGGGGGTAAGCGAGTGGGTATATAAAGGAGCGCCAGGTCCACGCTTAGCGGTTCCTCAACACACACGTTCTACTTACGACTCTCCTTTACATTCTTCTCTTGTGTTGATCACATAGTCGCTCCTTTTTTTATATTTGTTTTTTTTTTTATTATTCACGATGCGAACTTCTTCTATTGCTTCCATTCTCTTTGCCGCTGGCGTGCTCGCCCAACCGCTCCACCACCAACACGCTGAGAAGCGTGAGATTGTGACCAACGTGGTTGAGGCTACCAAGGTTTTGTACCAAAACGAGGTTGTCTATGTTGACCAGAACGGCACGCCGTACTCCACCGGTCTGGAGCCAGCTTCCACCACCGTGAGACTTGAAAACTCTCAGCCATCGTCTGCCCCAGCTGCCCAGCCAACTGAGGCTGCTGAAGAGTCTTCTGCTGCTCCATCTTCGTCTGCTGCTGCCCCATCTTCTCAACAAGAACCATCCTCTGCTCCAGCTCCATCTTCTTCTGCTGCCGCCCAGGCCTCCCAAGCCGCTCCTCAAAAGGCCCAACAACAACAGCCATCCCCATCCTCCACCCCAGAGACCTCTACTCCACCAGCCCCATCCTCCTCCGCTGCCCCATCTTCCTCCTCTTCTTCGTCCTCTGCCCCAGCTCCATCCTCCTCCTCTTCTTCCGGAGGCTCCTCTGGCGGCTCTGAGGGCCGAAACTCCGGCACCGCCCACTCTGGTGAGGCCACCTACTACGCCCCAGGTCTCGGCGCCTGCGGCAAGACCAACAGCGAGGACGACCTCATCGCCGCCCTCAACAAGGACCAGTTCTACTCTGGCGGCGACGCTGGTGTGTCTAACGGCAACTCCAACTGCGGCAGAAAGGCTAAGGTCACCCGTGGCGACAAGCACGTGACCGTGACCATCGTCGACTCGTGTCCAGGCTGCTCCAAGGGCGACCTCGATCTGTCCCCAGCTGCCTTCGACAAGATTGCCTCCCAATCTGAGGGCCGTGTCGACATCAAGTGGAGCTGGGTCAACTAAAGCGTCCCGGCACTTTTTCACGCACACGCTTTTTTCTTCAGATAAGATACCATGGTAGATAGCGCTGGTCGCTAATTATGTACAAAAATTTTACGAATATACGATGCTAAACTAAACACGAGCTCATCGCACCCTCTCCGCGAAGCGGAGCTGCCTTTTTTGCTTCTTTTCGGAGAAAAAAGAAGCCGCCGGAGGCATCACACTCCCGGAGGGTTCTAGGGGGTGTGTGTATGCCCTGCGGGCGGCCTTCTTTTCTAGAAAAGAAGCAAAAGCACTGGCCGCACTCTCTCCGCGAAGCGGAGCTACCTTTTTTGCTTCTTTTCGGAGAAAAAAGAAGCCGCCGGAGGCACCACACCCCGGAGGGTTCTAGGGTGTGTGTGTATGCCCTGCGGGCAGCCTTCTTTTCTAGAAAAGAAGCAAAAGCACTGGAGACTGCTCTCTTTTCTCTCTTGGAGATTGGGTGGACGCTAAGGTACACTGTACTGTACAAATCCACATTTGTATTTTCACAGTAAAGTAGTAGATTGACACTAATTGGGTACTCAAGTCTCACACCACACCTCATACTTTAACTCAATTAAGGGTTCTGTCGGTGTCGGGAGGTTACAAAATTTAATGTACTAACACTGGCTCTCGAAAATTAAAATAATTCTTTCGACGCTCTCTACACAGTTCAAGTTACACCAATGCTCTGTTCGGGCCCCACTCTTAATATGTTCTAGGGTTCTCCTGAACTGCGTTTTGTGGCCTGGTCTTTTAACCCGGCTCCTCCACCCCCTTATTGACACATACTCGAGTTTTTCCACTCCTGAAGCCCCTGAATGAGATGAAACGTATTCTGGCGCAGTCGTCTCCACTCACTCTGGTTCTATGCACGAAGATTCCGCCACACGTCTCTGCGGGTGTGGCCGAAGCCGTTTGCAATGCATACTCCCTAATTGATGTATGCATATTCATATGCTACAGTGTCCTGTCGTGGTGGGTTAGCTAGTATGCATACTAAAGGATCTCGGTGACACCAATTATGTATAGTTCTAGCAACGTCTCATTTAGGACGGGAACTTACCGACTGTTCACTATAACTGTCCAATTCATGAAGATTTCTGATCTTAAGTCTTTTCAGTGTGCCCATAATTCCTCAAGGATTCACGTTTAGTGGTCTGAGGCAAAAATAGTACTGATGTCGGTCGCATCACAATTATTCTATGATTGAGGGACGCAATGGACCGTCCACACCGCACACTCTAAAGAAACCCGAGTCGAGTAGCGATAAAAAGATTCACGAAACTAGGGTCCATTTGAAGGGTACGGAATACCCAGCCAGCTGGTCTAACCACCGCCTTCCCCGCCCCGATGAGAGTGGGTCAATTCCGTACTTGAAAATTGCAGCATCACCAAACGTGCAACACATATTCAAGGGTCCTTGTTTTATTCTGTCCTGACAAATGTTTACTCAAGTGTTTTGCTGAGGGTGTGCACCCTGCAATCTTCTCTTCTAGAAGGAAGCAAAACTACTAGCCAATGGCCTCGCAGAGCTACCTTTTTTGCTTCTTTTCGGAGAAAAAAGAAGCCGCCGGAGGCAACCACCAGAAGCCTCCGGCGGTGTGGTGTGCCCTGCGGGCGGCCTTCTTTTCTAGAAAAGAAGCAAAAGCACTGACCAGCCTCGCAGACCTACCTTTTTTGCCGCCGGAGGCATCACGTCCCTCCCTCATCGTCACTGGTAAAGTTGAACTATAAATACATACGATTACTTCTTAGCAGTGGAGGACTGCTGCTGGTCCTCCTCATCGTCACTCTCGCCAATGAAGAACGGGTCCTTCTCCTCCTCCTTCTTGTCCGACGCCTTGAGCGGCTCCCACTTCGAGTCGGAGCCGGTGGTCTCGCCGAGGGCGCTCACCTGGTTCACGGATGGGTTCTGAGGGCGGGCTGGCCGTGGTGGTGGCGGCTTGCTGTCGTCGTCGTCGCGGAGGGAGATGCCCTGAAAGTCTGGCGAGATCTCATCCGGATCCCGGTCATAGTACCGCTTCGTGCGTGCAGAGGTGTAGCCGTAGCCCGGGTTGGCGTGGCGGTGCTGCTCGCCACTGGATCGGGCACTGCCACCGGCAGCGTTGCCACCCAACGCTCCAAAGAGCCCCGAATTGGACGACCCATCCGACTCTTCGCCGTCAATCTTCTTACGCAGCGAGGACATCCACGTGTTGAACTTGTCCTTGGTCTCGTTGAAGCCCTTTTGCAGGTTGTCGCGGATCTCGGGCAGGTCGTCGTCAATGAACGATCGCTCCGGGTTGAGGTTAGGATTGGGGTCGCCCTCCATGCGCTCGTCGTCATAACGACCAGAGTAGCCACTGCCTTGACGGACTCGACTCGAGCTGTATCGCGGGTTTGGCGGTGGAGGTGGGAACCGGGTGCTGCCGCGAGCACGGTGTCGGTCCTCTTGTTCGGCCAGTCGTCGGGCCAATGCCTCGTCCTGCTCAATTTGATTGGGCGGGACCTGTGCAGTAGTGCTATGGGACGGAATCACGTCTTCAAACTTGAAGTTTGGGTCCGACATGGACAGCAGACCGTTGAAGGCCGGGTCCAGCTTTCCACCAGACGCAACCAAGACTGCCTTGATCACCCCAACGTCCACAGCCGGGAAAGCCTCCTGCAATTGAGATTGGGCCTTGGTAAAGGGCGACTGTGGTCGTGCGGGCATTGGTGGAGGCGTCTCCGTCTTGTTCTCCTCCTTCTTGCTGTCCTCGCCTCCTGTCTCCGTCTTCTTCTGTTTCTCGTCCTCCGCATCTTTGGCCTGTTGCGCCTCTAGCTCCTCCACTCGGTCCACCTTGGACTCTGCAGTATCGGCCTCAACCTCAGGTTCGGGCACAGGTTCTTTAGCACTCAATTCTTCTGCCATCTCTGTAGTGTGTGTGTGTGTGTGTGTGGGGTGGTGGTTGTGGTGTTGTTATCTCACAAGTCAGGCTGTGTTCGCTCGTGTAACGTTCGACCAAAACTCCCAGCTTAGTCACATCAGTATGAGATGCTTAGGTAATCAGCCCGGGTCGACTCTCCTCCGAGTATTAAAGATTGTCCATCCGTTCGGACACATCAGTATCAAAGCCACTGACCCGAAACCATAGCCTCAGCCACTTCCCACAATTCTACTGCGTTGAGGAACCCTCGCGGCAGCGGTCGGATTTATATGCTGGGAGAAAACCAAATTAAATATACTATTTGTTGTATCCAGCACATGTTGCGCGAACCTTCCGATAGATCTAAGAGATGAGCATACACAAACAATTTTATAAAGCAAAAAATGCGTGCTGAGCTGCAGTTGAATTGGATTTTCAAAATCTCGTCAATAGGGTGGAGAATTGGGAAAACACCCCAAACCTGCACAATATTTATAGAAATTTAGCCTGATAGATATCTTGCGTTGTGTTGGACATATGGTTCAAGAAATTTGGCCTGAAACATTGTTTTGGTGTGCCCGCTTACGCCAAAGTGATATACACAAATGTGCCCGCACCAATTAACTTGTGACACAACTTCACTACGAAAGGCTCCCAGCGAAGCAGAGCTACCTTTTTTGCCTGTTTTTCGGAGAAAAAAAAAGAAGCCTCTGGGGAATCCGGGCCCACCGCCAGTACACTAACCGTCTTCTCCATCCAGCGTCGCCGTGAGGGCGAGGGCTCCCATTGACGTTGACCATCATACATCCTTGAGGTGGTAACCTATGGTTGACAGCTATATCGAAGTGGCCCGCCACAGTATTACACTATCGCGCGTTGCAGTGACACAAAACGGAAAAGATCGGCGATGATAGTCAGGAACTGGAACACTCTGAAAACGGGATAACAAGGATAATTCATCAAAATATTTCCGTGTATATTGCCAGAGGAAACGCATAATTCAATGACCGTTGTTCAAACAATTTACAGTTGTTAGTGATTGCAGAACTATGCATGTTTTTTCAAGTGCACACACATAATGCGGCGTTACCGGCCAACATCAATCAAACACGCATATATGCATACACATATGCATACAGTGTGTTTACAGTTGTTATG
>JAJLUK010000078.1:0-31771 GCA_030570055.1 Blastobotrys chiropterorum
TTTTTTTTTTTTTTTTTTTTTTTGTTGATTAAGAATGAATTTTTATTTTTGTGGCAAATTATACAAACCACTGGTGGAGTCCTAGTACGTGCGTAGCACGACCACAAGCAGGGGCAAAAAACCGCCATTGTGTGAGAGATGCAACGAGACTTTTTCGCGTTGTTTAGATTACTTGGTTTAAATAAAAAAGATTGCATGTGAAAAGGAAAGAATTAATTCCAACCATTACATCATCATCGGAGATCGGCGCACTGAGTCAGGAACGTGTGTGGCGCCTTCTTCGAGAAACGGTGCATGGTGCCCGCAACACGTTCCGAGCAACCACGCGAGGCTGAGGCATTGCTTTTTTGTAGCTAGTTAGATTCAGCACAATGTGATTGTGTTTTTTGTGTGTGGCCGTTCAGCTAGGTCCATAGTTAGTCGTTTATCAGCACCTGCCTGTGAAATCGGGTAAGAGACTATTAGCATTATCATTTACAGGTCGTTATATTACAGGAAAACTAAAGTTAGTCTAATGAAAGTTGTTAATTTTGAGCGTGTCGGCAAAAAAGTTGAAAATGGCAAAACACCACTTTTCAGAGTTGCACGGTACTATGCTTTTCCGTGTGACCACGCCATGGCTATTTAGGGACTGTTCAAGGAGATCCACTTCGCCGGGCACTCGAGAAAGAGGTTTACAGGGGTCCGCGGCGAGGAAAAGGTGAACTTGAACCTTGCGGAGATGATCAAGCTCCAGCTCCTTCTTTATGTTACAATTCTTGACCCCCAGGGGCCAGTCGAGTTCGTCGTCCAACTGGGTCACATTCACGGGCGCCCCCATGGACACCCCTAACAGTCGTGATGCGTATAAAAAGGTAAATCTGTTGACGAATTGTGAGCTTGATCCGGCTCCATAGAGTAGGAACTTTTGCGAATAAATATTTGGGAACCGGTATGTGGCCTCCTCCACCATATGCAGCAAGATTTCGTCGTATTGTTGGCCGTTGTGGCGGAGATATTTGTAGTTCTCGTCATCCATGGGGAACAGCGGCGACAACAGGGCCACGTTTTGCTTGGTCGCAAACGGAATCAGACAATCCTTGAGCTTCTCTGCGTCACTCTCCTCGTCGCTGATGACGACCAGGAGGTTTAGCGGCCGCTGGCTGTCGGGCACAAATAAATAATAGTCCAGACTGACAACCGTACTGGTCGGCGATGGCTGCACGTTCAAGTGATGCAAGTCGAGCCCCACGGGCAATTCAATATCTGTCATTAGCTTTTTGGGCGCAACAAAGTTATAGTCTACAATTATTTTTAATTCCGGCAGGTCTCCTCCTTCTTATATAATCATCTGGCCCTGCAGCAAAAAGCAAATCTCTCATCCAAACTTCGCGCACGCGCGCGCCCGTTATGACCGTTGCGAAAACGGGACCGCCAAATAATAATAAAATATAATGCAATGTTTCAGATGTGCGTCTTAGCCAGAAGCACGCACGGCACTATGGCGGGGGCTGCGTGTGGGTTAGAGGGTGCGCATAACTCCCAAATGCGTATAGAGAGGCGAGTCATCGCACCATTTCTCAGCTAAGACAGGGCCAGCCGACCCTGAGACGGAGTCACACTGCCTCTGACACAGGTGGGATGGGGGTGATTGTGTTGGTGCGCCCACGCACAGTCATACGATCAGCCGTGGCTTTCCGAAACCGTGCCTGATATTATTTCAGCGGTGTGCTGGTGGGAAGTATTATGTACGAAGAAAATAAAAAACAATTATGTTCCCCGCATCTTCCCCGTGACTCACGACCGTCACACACACACACACACACAAATTGGGTTAGGGCCGCTTATGTAAGCGGCGAACGTTTTGACGTTAAAACGAACCACGCGGAGGTTCCGAGCGGCGAGACCCGGGGCAACAGTATATATATTTCTTCGGGAGAACGTGAACCCGCGGAGGAAGGAAGAGACAGGAATTTTCCATGTATGTGTAGCACGTATGCATGGAAAAATCGACTGTTTTTTTTGCTCTTGGCTTGTCGCATGTTTCAATTGTAACCGAATACGCAGTGATTCGGGGTCACGTGCGGAACCCATTTTGGGGGGGGAGAGATTTGACAGAACAGGAAACGTTCTTGTTCGATTGGGTTCTTTCAGAGTACGCATTAAGAAACCTCCGCTAGAGACAGCAAGCAAATGTCCCTGGCTTGGATTTAACGTATGTTCCGGAAAAACGGAAAAAAAAAAAAAAAAAAAAAAAAAAAAACAATTGCGTATGCATACACTGGTCTCTGCTCTGTGTAACATTATACTACTAGCTATAGCTAACGTCTACCCGACACCTGGACCTAATGACGTGAAAAGAGCGCCCGGAAACGATGCCACCAAAACATGGGCTGAAAGCTGCGGTCAACATGAGCGCTCGGACACTGCGGAATGTTTTTCGGCGGCCCATACTTGAGCTCCTCATAAAACCCCTCGTTCGCCAAATGGCTATACAAGTCGTACTCCTCCATGAGAAATATTTTGAGCTCCTTCTCGCTCCGATGATCAAGTTTGATATATTCCCAATAATTGTCCGACCCGCGGTTGTACAAAAAACACACCCGTGTGTCCTTGTTGAGCTGAGTGCCAATGACCCGATAGTCTGATTCAGTGGCCAGAATCACAATCGTGTTGTTTGACACATGTTTGACAAAATAATACCCGTGCGCCGGAGACATGTTCATCCGACCGTGTTTGGTATTTTTGCGAGTGAGCAAATACGTTTTCGGCTTAAACTCCAAAGCACCAAACCCGAGAATGAGCACCGTGGAGCAGCGAAAGACGCTCTTTGCAATGGCCCGTCGAATGAATCGCTCCATCTTGATGGTGCCCCAAAGCGACCCGCTCAGCGCTTCGTACCCGGTTAATGACGCCAATTTCATGCGCAATCCCGAGCTTGGTCAATAGTGTACAATTATCTGCGGCGTGTCCACTTTCGCAAAGCCGTCCTTCGCCAAAATCATCATCAAACCACATTTGATAATCCTCAGTATAGTGTGAAAACTTGGTTAGCCGGCTGCTTCTTAGAATCCCCTCGTCTTCCAGCATAAACGCCTTCACTTTTGCGACCCCTGGTTTCAGACACATAAACTGTTGCTTTTTGATATGTTGGGTGAGGCAAAAAACTGCATCCAATCCGTCTTCAAACGTCGGCTTTTTGTGATCATAAAAGTGCCTGACCACTGGAACTCTCATTTGTGAGACCAAATGAACCATGAACAAGGGCACCGGCGTGATTACTGAAAGGGCTTGTAATCCAGCTCCGCCAATGGGCTCGTTTTCGAGCGAATACATCACAAGCCCCAAAAGTTCCGCCCACGTAAGCCGTAAGCCGTTTTCTAACCGTTCAGATTCCGGAACGACATATTCAAGACGCATGTTGGACCTGACATCGGAATAGAGACACTTGTACAATGGCATAAAACATCTATCCTCAGTGGCGGTGCACGTTTCATAAATTTGGTAAAAGAGCTGCTTTGACGCTTCACAGTTAAAGTCATAACGCGAGGTAAAGTCAAATTCAAGGAACCTGTCCCCGGAAAGCCAATATCCAACGAGTTGTTCACATCCAGCCAATAGGCTAGTCAAGTGTCGCGTGTAAATGATCATGGCGTATTGAAGGGGAGAGAGAGAGAAAAAAAGATTAAAGAGCAGAGATGCGAAATATATATATGGAAATCTCTAAATTAATTCCCCGAGTGGCTTCTATATTTAAGCTAATTTGACGGTTTGTTAAAACTAGATCTACGTGATGTCATCAACCCCAAACAGCTTTTTTAATTCGATATTCAATAACATTCCAAATGCTAGTGTCCGATTTCGCCTCTTCCAATGTCACAATGTCCTTTTGTACAAAATCGCTATTGATGCAGACCTTTTTCAGCATTTCCAAAATAGTGGCATACTCATTCACCTGCAACCATGGAATCTTGAACGCAATATATGAAGAGATCTCGTCGTCCTTTGAACTCTTCAAAATGTTTTCCTCCTTAAATTTGATCAACATCCCTACATTTTTGCTCTCATCACGCGAGATCCTTGAGAGTGTTTCACAGAAGAATTTGCCCTTTTGAATCTCGACTACCTGGTCATTAGGAACCCGCATAAAATCAACGACCTTTTCCTTCTTAATGTCAACTTGACAGAAATATAATGCCTCGTTTGTGATGATCAGAACTTTATCCGTCAGCTGGCTTCGACGGATACTGCTGCCTTGTGGGCTCAACAACCACCAACCGCCGTACATGACTTCGTCGTCCGAGGCCAGCACGATTTCGGATGCCAGTTCGATCGCACTGTTTCGCACTGAGTCCAAGTTAATGGCAGGGTCAGAGCTTTGTAGATATTCTTCAAATTCTTCAAACGCACCCTCGTCAACATTTCCCAAAATATAATCTAGTACTGTTTGAAGAAAAAAGTCCGTTACCATCCCATAGTAATAACGTGACAATGTTAAAAATGCATCTGTCAATATTCCCTTGTAGTTTCGCTTCTTCGTCCTCGTGAAATCTCCTTTTAACGCATTAGTGTTGGAGTATTGTATCGAGATCGCATCACCATTGTCCGCCCACAGGCTGTTTAGCGCTTGTTCAAATGTCTTTTGATTGGATGGTGTAATTTCCATAGATTCAAATTGCTTCATTAAAACTTTCTTGGCACAGACAGATTGAACAACATTTGTTCTGTCCAGGCAGTCGATACAGTTCACTCTAAACACACCCGATTGTGACTTATTCTGTGTCTTATCGGTCCAGCCAAACCTCTCCAGCTTTGGTCCAACCTGGGTTTCAAAAATTTCGTCAACCTTGTCAAACCGCATGCCCTTGCAGACATCATGGAAATCGAACCATTCCACATCAAACCCACTCTCCTCAGCTAGGTCGCGGTATCTTTCACCCACAGCTCCTTCGCCAGTCGGGGTTTTTTCTACCAGAGAAATCCCCAAAACATCGCCATAATGGCTCTTGATGTTATTCATATGGTTGTTGAATGGCACAACAGTTTCTTCCATGGTCCGACACACTTTGGGTGTAGGTTTCAGACTGTACGGGTTTTGTTTAAAGTATGCTGGGATAGACCCTCGCACTTGCACGAATGAGCCGGTGTGGTCATTCGTTCTTAATACCTGCTCCGTTTCCACCCAATTGGCACAATTTCCATTGTCATCAATTCCTCTTCGTAAATACCTTACACCAGCTCTTTTGACGCTTCTCCGCGATATTAGTACTATGCTTGCTTCCCTCTCCTCACCATTACTATGCGTAAAAGTAAACGTAAACCCTTTTATAAACCCTTCTAACAGCAGTAGCGATAATGATGTTCCATGAAACGCTTTGTTCATATGCTGGTTGAACCAGAATACTTTCCGCACGGTTGCATCAGAACCTGCCGTTATCCGATTTGTCAAGTCCGTGTCGTGGGAAAAATAAAAAGATTTCGATCGCAACAAGCTCTTTAAATATCTCAACAACTTTGGCACGAGCCTCTTGCCACTGTACTTGGTCTCCGCTTTGGGGATATACCAATTGCGAAGTGCGACCCTACTGGGTCGCCGCTGGATCAGTTCATCGACTACGCTAATCGTCTCAGAATCGGAAGGGCCTCCGTCTTCTTCTGCCTCGTCGTCACTGTTCTCTTCGATACTTTCCTTACCAGTGGAAGTATCCGAATATTTTAAAAAAGCCCTACACGCAGAGTCATATTCCAACGGAATAATAGCCACATTCCTTATACAGTAAACCTCTTTCTTGTCGATCGTTGTCACCAGTTCCTGTTCAGTAATTGCCACCAAATACCCAACGCTGATATAAAGGCACCCGACAATCCCAAAACAATCGATGCTTGGGATATCCTCTCTGATCGCATCAGTAAATACTACTTCAAATTAGCACCCGATGCTCGCATATAAGCGTCATAGCTCTTACTCTGTTCAACCGATTTTGTTTCAAACTTAATCTTGAAACATTCGTCTCCCGAATTTTCAGGGTTCAAGACCTAGTGAATATGCATAAATGAGTAATCCACTCTTCCAGCATACCGCTCGATACTCACCAACCCGTCCCTATCAACCCCTATCTTAACTTTTCGCGCTATTCCGGTCATGTAAGGGAGGCTTGCGACAACTTCCCAATATCTCCGTCTCCGCATCACAACATGTACACGGCCCCTGACTTTTTTATGCGGAGATCCTTACCTGAAATGGATTTGAAATAAACCCAAAAAAGGACCATTAAAAAACAACTTGCATAAGCCGCTCTCGTTAGCGTGCCCACAGTAATGCAGCAAAGGCGGTGGCTGTGTTTTTTTATGCATAGTTTTGTAGCCCATATTCAGGGTTAACGCATTCGGTCCCTCGGAAGCATATATAGCGATAGCTTGTTGACTAACTATCCATATCTGTATCCAGTGGTGTGTGTGTGTGTGTGTGTGTGTGTGCATACGTATTTCATATATAATGACGGTTCGGAGAAAACAGGATCATAAGACAGAAAATTGCTACCCCACACAAGACTATACCAAGCTGAAGTCCGCCCGTCGAATCATCTAATCCGAGGGACTTTTGCCAGAAACGCGACCGCCTATAGAGCGCTACGCTCATGTCGCGTTCGAGCTGCTTCAGGGACATCTTGATAAGTGAGGTGCCAATCTGTTGGTTGGACTTTACAACCCATCTCATTATCCGGCGGGCAGCATTCATTCCCTCCCGTACACCGTCTTCTACATCTTCCATGGTCCGGATATACCGAGTGCCACATATCCTATCGGCTATCCGGGGTACGTATTGGCGCATGTACGGGTAAAATGAATTCTTCTTGAGCCGTGGAGCCGGACTTAGCATTTCATATTCTAGCTCTTTGAGAGTGGCCATTTCTATAGTGTTAGATACCGGAACGATATGTGCGAGAAACCAGTCATTTTATATGGGCCCAGGTCCCCGTGTAGGAATTATTGTCATGTTGATACCGGGATCTGCGCCGTGCATTAGCGTGTTGATATGCATGCCTCAAAAGCCGAGATGCGTTCCAGAATCCCGAACACAACGTCATTCAAGGCAAGGATCGTCCAGCTTTTGTGGCATGGCCATATTTTTCTTCCCCGCTATTGGTCCTGTGCTTCCGGCTCTTGCCGTTGCGTCATGGCTCATGTGTTTTGTCTATTTTCGGGTCCGCAAGTTGTCCACAGCTCTTCTTGAACTTTAAATGCTACAAGCCAGACCAAATCTTGTTTGACAGCTGATCTCAGTTACGTTGTTTGTCATGTTGTAATATTACGTATCGTAGATCCGGCATTCCAAGGAAATACGATAAGGGGCCAAAAATACCTAGTCGGAATACCCGCGTCGGTGGCTGTGAAGTGGATCCCGAAACTACTGGTTATGCATAATTATTGGATAAATGAAAACGGTACAAGGTCTTTGGTTTTGGTAACTGCCAGTTTGCATGTGTTCGTGGAATCGTGTAGATCAGCCATTAGCTTAGTATATGCGGAGCTTCCCATATTGATCTGACCCAAATTCGAGTAGACGATACCACTTATTGTATTTCCTTATTTGGCTGTGTACTTATTATCATATGGAATAGTGGAAACGATATTATTTGCCATACTCCGGGAACACTATCTGTCATCGGACCCACTAGTTTCAAGAAAACGTTCGACCGAGATGGCCGTGTCGTGACTCAATAGCTATGGTGACGTGTTCTTAGATGTTTAGCTCCATAATATAAAAAGAGCGATCCTGATAATATAGAGTGGAGTGAGTACGGGATGACGAAGTCTCCAGGGAGTTCAGCGGCGAGCACCATTTCCAAGGGTGACGTTCAACATGATGTAATAGTTGCTGGATAAAAATAGCGTCATTCATAATACAGACCACCTGACCGAAAATATGTCGCTAGTAGTATTATATCATACCCTAGATTAATTATGCCGGGTTTTGATTATCAATGTCCTTTCCTTTCATCCGCCGTTAGGCTGAGTAATATGGGACTTGTGTGACTCTATGGGGCCAAGATCGTGAAATGGTCAACAGCCTTCTGTCGCCGTCTGTAGAGTTTTGGTTCTTGCGGATTTAATAGATAGAGCTGCTACCGCTACGCTGAGGCTTGTGCCGGTGCTGTTGCTTCTTTTCTAGAAAAGAAGACCGTACGCAGGACACATATACACGTCTGGTACCTCGACGGATACGTGACCGCTGTCAGCAGTGATTTCATTATTTTTTGATTTGTGGATTTCTATAAATTATTACGTCTACTCTTCCTTAAAATCTAGATCGATCGGATACGGCTCAATGAGCATTTTGGAGAAGGACTGGATGGCCTCTCTGCCACGTACTTCACCAGTCAGCTGCGGTAACTTAACAATATGGAAATCCTCGTAAAGCTCTAGAATCTGTTCAAGATACTTCTTTTGCATCTTAAAACGAGCATTACACTGTTCACATTCGGAAGCCTTTTTGGGTCGAATGAGCTGATTGACAACAATACAGTGGGTGTCGATTTCATACGATGTCAGTTCCTGTACCATTCTCTCCGTTTCATACAAAGAAAGGAACTCTGCAATACACACGCAAACAAACGTGGTAAGGTCTGGGTTTTTGAATTGTGCGTTGACTTCAGAAATAGTTTCTCTGGTGGATTGTAGCTTATTGAACATGTCGTCGACGTTGGCTCCTTGTTGTCCCATAAACGAATTCAGCATTGGTCCGAATCGGCCAGAGAGATCGCTCAATTTGCCCAATGCCTTTTCCAGGATGGATGGGAATTGTAAAAATCTCAATGTGTGTCCAGTGGGCGCAGTGTCGAACACAATCACAGAGTACGACTGGGCCTTGACCTGTTTCATGACTTCAGCAAACGACAGCGCCTCGTCCACACCGGGAATTGAAAAAGCAATGTCTTGCATCATGTTGTTCATGCCCTGATTTTGGGATGAGTCCAAAAATTCCTGGATAGAGCCGTTTGGATCAATCTCCATCGCATGAAGGTTTGGGATGCCGTCAACCGGTCTGGCGTCCTTGCCAAACTTTTGGCCGAATGCGTCTGAAAGATTGTGTGCGGGATCTGTGGAAATCAGGAGCACGTTTTCTCTGTGTTGAGCGAGCTGGACGGCCAGGGAGCAGGATGTGGTGGTCTTTCCCACGCCTCCTTTGCCTCCTACAAAGATCCATTTTAGACTCTGTTGGTCAACGATGTTCTGCAAAGTTGGTTCGAGTGGTTCGTCTTCCATGGTTACTGTGGTGGTTCGGTCGTGTGTCTACGTTACTCGTACTCCCAATATTGTGGTGGAGGTTTGTGGAAGCAGTGGAACGTTCCGTGAGGCTGAAGATGCAACCCCAATTTTTAATTTATTACGTAATGCATAAACCGTCAGCGAGTTTCACCGTCAGCGTTAGTGCGGCGAGAAACCAGTTTATTTGATTAGGTTATCTGGCTCGCGAGGTTTTTGGGTTAAGCAGAATGTTGACGGGTGGCTATTTGACAATCCGCAGTGGCTCCATGCATATTTACCTCAATTAGGGGTTGACTGACTATTCAGACCCACCCAGGAGGGGGCCCTTAAGTGCGCTCCTCCTGGCACACGGCTTGGACAATTGCCATAGTTGCACTAGCGCTCGTCGTCGACAAACCTCTTCTCCAGAAAGAGACAAAGCCATTCTCTTCCTCGTTGAGCTTCTTTTTGCCTTTTTTTGTCTCTTTTTTGGAGAAAAGGAAGCCGGCGACCGGTCGAAGACACAGATCTTAGAAGCCACTGGCAGATGTGTGTTACGGTCTTTTTTATCAGAAGAGAAAGAAACCCCTCACAGAGATGCTTTTTTTGTCTCTTTTCCGGAAAAAAAAAAAAAAAAAGAAGCCACCGAACGGTCGAAGACACAACTTTCCTAGGTCCTAGAAGCCTCTGGCGGACGTATGTGTTCCCTGGCGGCAGCCCTCTTTTCCAGAAACGAAACAAAAGCATTCTGTGCCTCGCAGAGCTACCTTTTTTTGCTTCGTTTTCGGAGAAAAAAGGAAGCTGCCGGAGGCACTGCATTCTCCTAGAGCCATTCTGAATACTTGGCTCGTCTGGTATTAGGCCGATCCATTAATCATTATGGTCTTTTCGGATAAATGGAGGATGGCACAATATAATTGGAACCAGTCAATTTTATTTTTTTTTAAACATCGGGACACTTGCTTTACACTCGTTTCGATATTTAAATACAAGAGCGTGCTAGCACTGTTTGTTGTGGCGTTCTTACAGACCTTCCAACACTGCCACGTGATCCGTGGCTGTGCGGGTTAGGTTTCGGCATAGGAGTCCGATGCATCGGATCGGATAAAATTGTCGTGACGAGCGTTACGGAAAAAACGACAACGGCGGTTCATATTGTTATATATGTATTCCTAATATGGCCGACGCGTGTTTTGCAATGGTGACATAATTGAACCATCTGTGTGAGTGTGTTTTACTCCCCCTTACATGAGGTCATGTGTGCCTGGCAATATGTTCTTGTATAGACTCTCTACCAGCTCCATATGCATGATATACAAGGACCAGATCAGCCTAACCCGTCGAGGGAAGCGAATCTGATTATGACATAACAAAAAAACAATAGACTTCAATTGATTATACACAAATCAGCCCAAATTTAGGAATATTAAATTGCCCACGATAAAACACTCCGCCAGTCACAGCAATACGCCCGGCACATCTCAGACCAAATGATGAAGACCTTACATTTCATTACATTTCACGGGGGGTCGGAACAATCGGCCGATTCTCGGATGCACAAGAAGGCTCAACACAAGAGCAACGTGAATTCCCTGCGAAGAGGAATCAAACTGCCACAAAAAAAAAATAAGAAACACATCCACATAGAAGGATGGCCAGCTAGCGACATTCAATTCTCTCGCATATGCGACCGGACACGGCACAGAGCCCTCATCTCTCCAGCTTCATCGCCCAGAGAAACAAAACTTGTTCTTTGCATAAAGCGCGCGCGATCCGCGCGCAAATTTTTTAGTTGCCCGCCGGTCCGATGTAAGACTGATTTCCGTCTTCCCCGTTTCGGCACACTCTCATTGTTTCCACCAACACAAATTTGTTTTATAAGGGTTTCCAGTCCCCACACTGAGAGATCGTACCTACCACACCCTAAACACACACTGCAACATCATGCTGAGGTCGTCGATTTCACGGATCTCCCGCAGATCTGTCAGTCTTCTCAGCGCCACTCGTGCGCCTTTACTCGCTGCCAAACACAACAGCAACAACAGCCTTCTTTTGCGAGCCTATGTAAGTGGAAAAAAGAGAATTCTTCTTCCTGGAAACGAAAGCATCGTTCTAACATGACCGACCTCTTCTAGTCCACTGGTGATGACGTGTTCTTGCAATCCACCAATGCCAATTACATTGATGAGATGTACTCCGCCTGGAAGGAGGATCCTAGCTCCGTCCACGTTTCGTGGCAAGCCTATTTCAGCAACATGGAATCGGATGCTCCGGCTTCTCAGGCGTATTCACCACCACCAACAATCGTCCCAACCCCATCGGGCGGTGTGCCATCTGTCGTTCCGGGCAGATCCACTTCTGGAAACGGTATCATTGATCACTTGAAGATCCAGTTGTTGGTCCGTGCCTACCAGGTCCGAGGCCACCAAAAGGCTAAGATTGATCCTTTGGGAATTAACTTTGGTGCCAGCTCCAAGAGCATTCCAAAGGAATTGACTTTGGAGCACTATGGCTTTAGCAAGAGCGATTTGGATAGAGAAATCACCCTCGGTCCGGGTATTCTGCCCCATTTTGCCTCGGAGGGCCAAACCAAGATGACTCTTGGTGAAATCATCGAAACATGCGAGAAGATCTACTGCGGTTCCTATGGCGTTGAATACATTCACATTCCATCTAGAGAACAATGTGACTGGATCAGAGAGCGAGTCGAAATCCCAACTCCATACAAGTACAACGTGGACGAAAAGAGAAGAATCCTTGATAGATTGATCTGGTCCACCCTTTTTGAAAGCTTCTTGTCTTCCAAGTTCCCAAATGACAAGAGATTCGGTCTCGAAGGTGCCGAGACTATTGTCCCAGGTATGAAGTCATTGATTGATCGGTCGGTCGACTACGGCATCGAGGACATTGTCATTGGTATGCCACACAGAGGTCGTTTGAATATGCTTTCCAACGTTATTCGAAAGCCCAATGAATCCATCTTCTCCGAGTTCTCCGGCTCGGCTTCGTTTGACGAAGGCTCCGGTGACGTCAAATACCATCTTGGCGCCAACTACCAAAGACCAACTCCTTCCGGTAAGAAGGTCAACCTTTCCCTTGTTGCCAACCCATCCCATTTGGAAGCCGAGGACCCAGTGGTCCTTGGTAAGACCAGAGCCATTCAACACTACAAGGAAGATGAAGGCGTCTTCAACAAGGCCATGGGTGTCTTGCTCCACGGTGATGCCGCATTTTCCGCACAAGGTGTTGTTTATGAAACTATTGGCTTCCACAACTTGCCATCGTACTCCACCGGTGGTACCATCCATCTTATCGTCAATAACCAAATTGGTTTCACCACCGATCCAAGATTTGCGAGATCGACTCCATATCCTTCCGACATTGCCAAGTCCATCGACGCGCCAATCTTCCATGTGAATGGTGACGACATGGAGGCTGTCACTTTCATCTTCAACTTGGCCGCTGACTGGAGAGCTACGTTCAAGTCGGATGTTATCATTGACATTGTTTGCTATAGAAAACATGGTCACAATGAGACTGATCAACCATCCTTCACCCAACCACTCATGTACCAAAAAGTCAACCAAAAGGAAAATTCTCTCAACATGTACGTTGAACAATTGATCAAGGAAGGTACCTTCACTAAGGATGATGTTGAGGAACACAAGAAGTGGGTCTGGCAATTGCTGGAAGACTCGTTCTCCAAGTCTAAGGATTACAAGTCCACTTCCAAGGAATGGCTTTCTTCTGCTTGGGAAGGCTTCAAGACTCCAAAGGAACTTGCCACTGAAATTCTTCCACACTTGCCAACCGCTCTTCCAGAAGAGAAAGTTAAGGAAGTTGGTAAGGTCATTGGTACCGTTCCAGAAGGCTTCTCTGTTCACAGAAACCTTAAGCGTATCTTGAATGCCCGTCTCAAATCTGTTGAACAGGGTGAAGGCATTGACTGGTCCACTGCTGAATCGCTTGCTTACGGCACTTTGGCCGACGAAGGTTACCACGTTCGTATCTCTGGTCAAGATGTTGAAAGAGGTACATTCTCTCAACGACACGCTGTCTTGCATGACCAAGAAAATGAAAAGACTTACACTCCACTTCAACACGTTTCTGAAAACCAAGGCAAGTTTGCCATTTCCAACTCTTCGCTTTCGGAATACGGTGTCATGGGTTTCGAATACGGCTATTCCTTGACTTCTCCAGATGCTCTCGTCATTTGGGAGGCTCAATTTGGTGACTTTGCCAACACTGCCCAGGTTATCATCGACCAGTTTATCGCGTCTGGTGAATCCAAGTGGTCTCAAAGATCTGGTCTTGTTCTTTCTCTGCCACACGGTTATGATGGTCAAGGTCCAGAACATTCTTCCGGTAGAATGGAAAGATATCTTCAACTGTGCAATGAAGACCCAAGAGCGTTCCCAGACGCCGACAGTTTGGCGAGACAGCACCAAGATGTCAATGTTCAAATTGCCTACCCAACTACTCCAGCCAATTTGTTCCACTTGATGAGAAGACAAATGCACAGAGCCTTCCGAAAACCATTGGTTCTTTTCTTCTCCAAGTCGCTCTTGAGACATCCAATTGCCAAGTCCTCCATGGAAGAGTTCACTGGTGATTCCCACTTCAACTGGGTTATTGAAGATGCTGAACATGGCAAGGCTATCAACACCAAGGAAGAGACCAAGAGAGTCATTTTCTGCACTGGTCAAGTCTACGCCTCTCTTCTCAAGAGCCGTGACACCAACGCCGTCAAGGACACTGCATTGATTAGAGTCGAGCAATTACACCCATTCCCATTTGCCCAAGTTAGAGATATCCTCAACTCTTATCCAAACTTGCAAGACATTGTCTGGTGTCAAGAAGAGCCATTGAACGCTGGTGCTTGGTCTTACGTCAGCCCAAGAATGACCACCACTTTGGCCGAAACCGACAAGTACAAGGATGTCACTGTTAGATATGCTGGTAGAGAACCAAGTGCTAGTGTTGCTGCCGGTACCAAGAAGGTTCACAATGCTGAAGAGGAAGCTTTCCTTAAGGATGCTCTTGACCTTTAAAAAGATTTATTTTTTTTTTAATAATATATACCGGGGCTTCCCCATACGGCACTTTGATTATGTAAAACACATACACACCTAAACATGTTAATTGAAGAGATATAATGCACCCATTGGTTTTTTAATCGACTTTGAAGTGTGGGTCCTTAAAAGATGTGGTGGGGAACGTTGGGACCTAATGTTCGACAAAAGCCCTTAGGTCTCACCCTTTATCACTATCTATTACAAATCATGCTGATTGAAGAAACTTATCATGACGCTAAAACGTCGTATGGGACGACCAATAGGATGTTTGTGTACCATCCAAAGATGCCCGAATACCCAGAAGCCCGATATCCTGGGGTGATTGTGCACTCTGAGATTTATCAAGTTACTGGCCCCGTGGCACGATTTGCCCGCCAAATTGCTGGCCATGGGTTCATTGTTGTCGCTCCTAGTGTCTATCACAATTTTGGAATTGACAGCAGCCCACTCCCGTACGATAAGGAAGGGACTGACAAGGGCAACAAGTTTAAAGCCGAAAAGCCGTTGGAATCGTACGATGAGGACAACAGACTTGCAATTAATTACCTCAGTTCTCTGGAGACCTGTACGGGGAAGATTGGTGCTACGGGGATGTGTCTAGGGGGGCACATTGCATACAGAGCAGCATTCGACCCAAGAGTATTGGCTACGGTGACCTATTTTGGCACTGACATTCATTCCAGTACATTGGGTACCACCGACAATGAGACAAACCATTCATTGACTCGAACCGGTGACATTAAAGGTGAGATTTTGACAATCTTTGGAACAGAAGATCCGCATGTTCCACCTGAGGGAAGGGATTTGATCAGAAAGAATCTGCGCGAAAACAACGTCAACTTTTCATTCTACGAAATTGCTGGAGCGCAACACGCATTCATTCGGGATGAATATTCCAAAGGAAGATTTGATCCGGCTGTGAGTGGCATCTGCTTCCAAATGCTATTGGAATTGTTTAATCGAGTCCTCAAGTTGGATTTGGGTCCTCGAAAGACCGTTGGAGAGCCAGAGATGGTTTGCTGAATTGTATGTACTGTATTGTTATGTAAAATCAATGGAAAACCTAACTTGGTAGTGTCATCTATATTATCACTAGCGGCCGCGGCCGGCGGCCGTATTGATATAAATTCTCAGCCGTGCGTAGTGGGTTAGGACGCGTCCCAAAAAATACGCGCTTCAGGGTAATTGTTGGGCTGGGGGTGAAAATGAAAATTTCAAACCTCAAGCAGCGCGTGGAAGGAGGAATACAGGAAACCAGAGCAGAACGAAACGATGAGACCTATTGTGCTGAAGGGACACGAAAGACCGCTAACACAGTTAAAATACAACCGGGAAGGTGACCTGCTATTTTCAACTGCTAGAGACAAGGCCGTCTCCGTGTGGTTCGCTCATAACGGTGAACGGTTAGGCACCCTCGAGGGCCACGGTGGTGCGGTCATGACAGTGGACGTTGATCCAACGACCACCGTCGCTATCACTGGTGCAGCTGATTTGTCAATTAGAGTGTGGGACGTTGCGTCTGGCAAGTGCACCCATGTTTGGGAGACCAAGGCATCTGTGAAGAGGGTGGAGCTTTCTCCAGACGTGAAGACATTCTTAGCAGTTACTGAAGAACACATGGGTCAAAGAGGTACCATTTCCATATATCCTATACAGGCTTCTGCTGATGCCAAACAAGCCAGCGAGCCAATTTTGGTTATCAGCAACCCTCAGGGCGAATCCAAGGTTACTTTTGCTGCGTGGTCTTACGATGGCAAGTACATTCTTGCTGGCCATGCTGATGGTTCCATTTCCAAGATTGACGCCAGCTCTGGAGAAACCGTCAAGAGCGTGAACCAAATCCACGAATCCACCGTCACTGACTTACAAACCTCACCTGATAGATCATATTTTATTACCTCATCCAAAGACAAGTCTGCCAAGTTGTTCACAGTTGATGATTTGGAGCACTTGAAGACGTATCAAAGCGATGCCCCAATGAACACTGCCACAATTACCCCAGTGAAGGATTTTGTTATTCTTGGAGGTGGTCAAGAAGCAAAGGATGTTACCACCACTGGCTCCAGAGAGGGTAAATTCCAATCGAGATTTTATCATAAGTTATTTGAAGATGAAATTGGTCAGGTTAAGGGACACTTTGGTCCTGTAAACACTTTGGCCGTCCATCCAAAGGGTACCTCATATGCATCTGGATCTGAAGATGGTTACGTGCGTATCCATCATTTTGAAAAGAGCTATTTCGATTTCTTGTATGATGTTGAAAGGAGATAGATTATGTAATTGAAAAGATTATGTCTGTAATGGCGGGGCTTTTATAACGCATTGAAAATGCAACAAAAATCACTGATCTAATGTGACAAAGGAAATATCCCGATCGTCGTCGAAAACAACTGGGTATTCTGGCGATGTGGGTGTATGCTTGGCTTGTGGCGGCTCCTCTCCACCTCTATCATCCGGATCGTCATTGCTAGGTCCCGGAGAGAACGTTAGCGGACGTATTTTTGAAAACCCTGGCCGAGAAAGAGGCGGGGGTGGAGTTGATACATGCTGTTTAGACGAACCTTGTTCAGTAAATTTTTGAGCAATTTGATATGCGAGTGGGATTTCGTCGTCATCCGAATCGTAATGGTTTGAATTTGAGTAGCTATCCTCCTCGTTTTCATACGGATTGGGATAGTTTTGAAGCGACTCGACCGTATTAGTCTCAGGATCATTTTGCGTTATTTCGGGAGAATATACACTGGTAGGCATGTTGTCAAAATCCGGGTCTTTGTTTGAAATTTGGTATACCGGGTTGAACTGCTGTGAGCCGTCTGCCGAAGAGGAAGAGGAAGAGGAGGGCGAGGTGGTGGTGTGGTCGTGTTGCGAGTAATTCGAGTCAATTGTTCGTTCGGGAACTGCCTTGTCAACCGAAGGTTCTTCTGAATTGGAGAACAGGGCAATGGGAATGTACGAGTCCTTGGTGATGTTTGGGGTGGACTGTTTATTTTGAATGGGCTCACCTTGATTGCTAATTGGAGGCAAAACTGGTGACGGCTTTTGAATTTTTCCGCTTTCATGAAGTTTACGTGAAGAGGATGAAGCACTGGGATTGTATTTTAACGACGACTTTCGCGGTGATGGTTCCAAGAAACTGTGGTTCCTGCTCCATATGAGCGAATGGGCGCTGTCGGTAATTCCAGGGAGCTGCGGGGGTTCCTGTTGCACAATGCTATATCGCAGATCGATTTCTTTTTCATTTTCGTTGCCATTGTCGTTGTCGTCAACTGATTCGAGGTCATTGTATGCTCTCGCATAGAGCTCCTCAGGCGGGTTATCGTTGTTACCGCTCGAGGATAATTTTTTGTGCCTCTTATGCGGCATAAAGTGAGCGGATATTCGCTGTGATATTGATGAGAGATGCTTTGTGCGTTTCTTAAACACATCTGGCGGAGGAACCGGAGGTTTGGGCTCGCCATAGTCATACTCCTCTCCATCCTTGTCATTGGGAATTGGTGGAGAGATTTGTACTTTCGACTTGCGCTTGTGTGGTTCTCCGTCTTTGGAGGGTACTGGCGGGTTGTTGATGCTGTTTTGTGCGTTTGTGATTGGGGTTAGTGTGGTATAATTGTGACGAGGATTGTCCACATGTAGTGAATCGACTCTGTTTGACGACCGCGGCGCTGTCGCCTTTGTTTGGGAAGATAGTTCCTTTACATTTTGCGGATCAAATGATAACGGAGGTAAGGGAGGGGTTTGATTATTATTATTAGCCGTTTTCTCCACATCGGCATTACCACCATCATCATCACCACCAACTTGGTCAGATTTTGAAGTAGCCTTTAATCCTTTCTTCTTTATGGCCCGCTTCTTTCGTTTCGCTTTTCGAATGCAACAATAATAGATAACAATTCCCAGGATCAAGAGCCCGAGGATCCCAAAAATGACTCCTACAATTATATAAAGATGGGTTTTACTTTCAGTACCGCCAGAAGTAGCGCCGGCATCAGAAGTGGCATGAGACGACGAGGACGAGGCCGATGCCGCTGAGGCTGCAGCGGATTTTGATGCATTCTTGTCATTGTTCTGGATGATGTTGGGATCGTCAATGCATTTGGTGTAGGGACAGGTGTGGCAAGTCTGGGCGGTCAAGACACAGACTTGACCCTTGGGACATATTTCACATGGCGGCGGCGTCGAGGGGCATTGGACGCACTGCGGGTTGTACGGCGAAGGGGCCCTCGGGTCCAATGCTGGTGAAACCATTGAAAATATGACCAACAAGTCATTGCGTCTTTTTTTATTAAATAGACCCGGTGTCTCAACGAGCAACTCAATTGACTTGGCATATAAGGTTCTGCCTAAAGCTTACTATATTAGACCTAAAAATGGAATTACAAGCGAGATGAGGTGATCTGACACAGAGACGGGTGGGCTGAAATGAGTGGGCGACATGCAGGGAAGCCGTTAGTTATCACAGTAATAATGTGAATAATAAAAGAAACGAAAGAGAGGCAAAAAAAAAAAAAAAAAAAAATAATAATGCGACGTTAATTTTTTCAGCGCCCCGAGGACCACAACCTTATATGTCGCACAGACTTTGCACTGCATATTGTTAGTGTTACATTTGCCCGAATCCATCTGCAGGTAATGAGCACGGACGTGAGAAAAGGGTGGGTGGGTCTGGTAAAGGGCGTGAAATTGGGAACCGCTAATTTACTAATCGAATGGATCCAACGAATACACACACACCACGACAACATTAGCTGTAATTTCCAGCCCTTTTCCCACAGACAGACCCCAAAACGATGCTCGTCCAAGAACGATCAGCAACGGTCAAAAACGAGAGATGAGCGGCCGCCTCCTTTGGGTGGGATTGACGTGTCTCAAACGATTTTTTTACGAAAATTTCTCAAATGCGGAAGTGCGACCACCATCCCAAAAAAGAAAATCTTGTCCGAGGAAGGAAGGCAGAGAGGAAAAAGAAAGTATCCACAAAATTATTTTGTGTGTTGTTGCACTCCTGATCGAGAAGAGTGAGAACCTAGCGCGCGGGGGGGATGGCGCTCCCCCTCAAAAGTTTTGTGCTCTCCGGTTTTGTGGTTAATAGAACCTTATGCATAGAAAAACAAAACAAAAAATAACGAGAACAATAAGCTTAAGCCACCTTTGGGGGAACCCTTTTTCCAACCCTTGTTGGATGAACGGCATTTGGCCCCATCGCAGACGACCGACCGAGGCTCCTGCGGACACAATATATATGGGTCTGCATGATGCATGTGGCCAATCCTTCCTCTCCAATCGTCGCTAATGAGCGGGCTGCATGAAACAGTCGATCGCTCGTAATCGAAACTCTTTTTTTTTTTTTTTCCTTACCCCCTAGAGTTTTTGCCCCATATATATAACCCTCTCCCTGATTCGGGTAATTTTTTTTTTTTTTTTTTTTTTTTTAAGATTAATCGCCCGTTTGACAGTTGCTCGACCTGTTGCTGACGCATAATATAAAATAGAAAACAACCTCCCCTGTTATTTAGGTCCGGTCCCACAGCAACTGACAACATGGTATCGCCCAGAGGAGTATTGGTGAGTGTGAAAAAAAACAACGGTAAAATGATAATCCTGCTAACACATGGTCACAGGCCGCCGAGTGGACCTTGGCTATCGCGACATTTTTGATTCTGTGTCTGCGGTTCTACATCCGTCGATACATTGTCAGGGTCGGCATTCAACGAGAGGACATACTGCTGTTCTTGGCCCAGGCGCTCTTCTTCTTGTGGATATCGCTGGACGCATTCACAATCTCGCGTGGGTTTATGGACGGCAATCGGTCCTATTTCGACAACTTTGTCAAGGAGCTTAACCTGAGTGACCACGAAACCATCAAGGTGCTCAAGGTCATCTACGCGTCGTCGATTCCATACTACATGTGCATCTGGCTCATCAAGTTTGCCATTCTTGGCCTCTATTACCGCATTGTGCCAAAAACATCCAAAAAGCACCGTTACTTTTTGGACTTTATCTCCATCTTCACGCTGCTCTCGGGCATCTGTGTCCTCTGCATCAATGCCTTTTTGTGCCAGCCCATCTCGTCCAACTGGTCTTTGGACTATGAGAATGCGTGCTACTCGTCCACCGCCATAACACCATTTGCAATCTCGGTCATCTTCAACCTGGTGACAGACATTCTCATTCTGGTGGCACCTTTCCCCGTTGTCCGGGCACTCCATTCGCTCAACAAGAAGCAGAAGGTTGGTATCATCTGTACCTTCTCGCTCGGTGGCGTGACCATCATTGTGTGCATCGTCCGAGCCATTATTCTTGGCTCGTCCGCCATCATTTCCATCTCGGCCATTCTTACCGCGGTCGAGAGCGCCACGGCCATGATTGTGGCGTCCCTGCCGGCAATGAGAATTCTGCTGCGGACGAACCCCTTCAGACGGTCGCAACGCAAGACGGACTCGTCTGACGACACCAACAACATCACTCGCACCGAGGACCACATGACAACCAACCCGGGCTATGGCGTCTACGACTACTCTGACGGCAGAATCAGCCCGGCCACCCCAATCTCTCTTCCGCAGGCGCCAATGCCGCCATCACCGCCGCCAATGGAGAAGCGGGATGCGCCATTGCCGCCAATTCCAAACGACCAGACACTCCGTTCCAACAATGGGCTACCGCTCAACTACGACGTGGAAATGACGCATTTTGACTCGCAACCTCTACCCTCCACCCACTTTTACTCGTCCACCAACAACTTCAATCAACACCTCAACCCACAAAACGTTCCCCAGGAGCCGCTACCTCGCATGCCGCCCCAGCACGGCGGCGCATATTATGGCGCTCATCACGACCCTTTCATCCCAGACTACCTCAACCAGCGGCCTCAAGACCCAACCATATAATTGTGTAATGAATAATGACAACTAACGCTCATGGACGATCAATAAACCGAGCACATGGCCACGATGGGTGCAATTGCCCTGCGGGCGGCCTTCTTTTCTAGAAAAGAAGCAAAAGCAGCGGTCATGGCCTCGCAGAGCTACCTTTTTTTGCTTCTTTTTCGGAGAAAAAAAGAAGCTGCCGGAGGCACCGCTATGGCGATCATCTTTCCCAGAAGAGAAGTAGAAGCGCAGTGCGTACGTATCCCTGTTCGGCGAAGAGGCCATGCCGCGGGAGGCCTGCGGCCTCCGTTATACGTATTGCATCTGCCTCAAAAGGCAGGGATCTGGCATCCCACTAATCCCACCCAAAATGAGGGTTGTGAAATCGGACCGTTGATCGTCCCAAAACATGAAAGGGTTGGCAACGTTAACGCCCACTGACGTATTACAGCCATGCAGCAGCTTCCTGAGTGTTAAGCTGACAGACCGCCACAGCTGAGACACTATGCATTGCTGTGGCGTTACCCATTGACGTGTCACCTTCTTTTTCTGTCAGCTGTGCGGCATACGCCAACTTCCGTGACCCCCCTAACGCTAACGCATAGCGTTGTGTGCGTTGCATAAGCCTCCCAAAAGCTAATTAGCGTAGAATCGTGAGAGGCACTTAGTCTCTGTGCGGCGGGTTACAACACCGAAACCATATATTGAGAGTGCGGCTCCCTGATGTAGACGATTTGGTCACCATGACCGACAAAGTAGACCCAATTGCGCACACTAAAGCTCAATTACGGCTTGTGTGGGCACCTGCTTTGCTAGGCCAATAGTTTGAGAATATGACGCCGACAGGCATTTTTCTCTAGCAAAAGGAAGAAAAAACCCTGAAGCACACTTTCTCAGACGCAGCTATGTCATTTGTTACTACACTGTTGGGCACTTGGGCGGCCTTCTTTTCTAGAAAAGAAGCAAAAGCACTGGCCTCGCAGGGCTACCTTTTTTTGCCTCTTTTTTGGAAAAAGAAGCCACCGAGGCACCACACGATCATGGAGAAGCAATTGAGCAACACCAGGGGAGTCTGTAGGAGTTAATTATTTTGATCATTATACAGGATGACTAATCTACTCGGCGTCGACACCACCCTTTCTCTTGATGAGGGCCTTTCTGTCCTTGTCGAGCTTGACCTTGGTGATGACAAGCTTGGAGGTGTTGAGGTTGATTGGGGCCTGGGCACCGTTGGACTTTTCCTTGGTGACCTTCTCGACTCTGACGGCGTACTTCAATCTGTAGACCTGGGAGATCTTGCCCTCACGGCCCTTGTGGGAGCCACGGACAACGGTGACTTCGTCGTCCTTTCTGATTGGAAGGGAGCGGACCTTGTATTTTTCACGGAGTTCCTTGGACAATGGAGCAGACATGATGACTCGTCTGACAGACGAAGGGGCCTGGAAGTGGGCCTTGCGGTTTGTTCTACGCGAAGAGGAGACGTCTAAGAAAATTAGCATTTAATCAAACCACAGTGCGGTTCGGTCATGCTTACCCTGTGAAAGTTTCATTTTTGGTTGTCGAGGTTGATTAGTGTGGACGGAAGGTCTGCTGGGTGGTAAGCTTGAGTCGTTGTGCGACGGTGTACTTTTCAGCCTCCGCGCGCGTAGCCCTCGGCACACCGCCCGCGTTGAGCAGACCCAGAAAAGCAGTCACACCTGGGCCATATTGTACGCTGACCACAGTACCGTCCAGCACATGTTCAGAACCCTAACCCGCACCAGCCGTGCGGGAACGCGCATTTTACCGCGTGTCGTATGGCTACGCGCAATGCGCGCGCGTACCCCTGATGAGCCGTGCATGACGCAGATGTGTCCTGCGGGAGCGGCCCTCGATGGGACAGTGTTAACTTTATATTTCGATGGAGTGCTCATGGTCCTCTAGGTAAATTGGGGAGGTGTATGCCCTGCGGGCGGCCTTCTTTTCCAGAAAAGAAGCAAAAGCACTGGCGCACAGACCTCGCACCCACTCAGTGGATTGTTTTACAGCCCTCTTTTCTAGAGAAAACAAAAACACTGACATGACAACTCTCCGCTTCGCGGAGCTACCTTTTTTGCTTCTTTTCGGAGAAAAAAGAAGCCGCCGGAGGCTACACACCCCACAGGGCCCTAAACACACACCCTCTCTCCGCTTCGCGGAGCTACCTTTTTTTTGCTTCTTTCTCGGAGGAAAAAAAGAAGCCGCCGGAGGCAGAGGAGGACCCAGAGCTCTAAGCACCGCCGCCCCCTTCCGGCCCTTCGGGGATTGATCGGCGGGCCGTTGCATATGCCGATGCAATCTGAGCCGCACAGTGCTCTACAGGGGCAAGAACGTGTGTGTGCGTGTGAGAGGGAAGGGCCAGCTCTGAGGACGACAAAGACGAGGAAGACGAATGATACAGTATCAGCCAAGGGCACGAGACGATACGACTGTGGGTGTGTCGTACCGTGGTGTGTCTGTGTGGGATAAGCTCCGGTACAAAAGCATAAACAACACACTAGCTGGTGCCGGAGGTGTAGAATCCGGGCCGGTATCGTGGTTGTGCGGGTGAGACAGATGGGAGAAGGGTGACGTGAGCGTTGTTGCAGCCGCCATCAGGAGAAGGAGAGACGCGAGAGAGCAGACGACGACGCAGCCACGAACGAGCGTCTGCGAGCGAGAGAGCGTGTACAGGACAGCCACGCCCCGACAGAGAGAACGAGATAGAGCGATCGAGACAAGAACGCCGTGTTTATTTATACCCAGTGTATGCGGCCACGTATAAGGTTGAGTGGTTTCAGCAGGATTGTTTCGTTGGAGATATAAATAACAAGCTTTTATTACACCATGGCGTCTGAGCTGAAGACGCCCATGCCGTCGCACCGGCGCGAGCGGTCAGTGGACGACATTATATATGATTCTCGGGGCGCCACGTCGTCGTCGTGCTCGCCATCGACACACCACCACCCACACCACAGCCGGCACAGCAGCACCAGGATGACGGACATACAGACGCTGATCGAGTCCAACGAGAGCCTGCACAAGGCGCTCGAGTTTGAGGAGATGGAGTCGCAGCAGCTGGAGCGGCAGGTCAAGGAGCAGCGGGCAAAGCTCGACGCTGCTCTGACCGAGCAGAGCCGGCTCGAGCGGGACGTTGTGGAGCGGGACAAGACCATTTTGCGGCTCCAGCACGAGCTCAAGCAGGCCAAGCGGGCCCGCCAGGACGTGGAGAACGAGCTCTCGCAGGAGCAGATGCATTACATCAACGAGAAGCAGCAGTGGCTCGACAAGGAGGCCGAGTACGAGCGCAAGCTGGCCCATGGGGCCCCTCCGACCCCGCCGGCGAAGGACTACAATGCCCCTCCGCCCATTGCGCCAGTGCCGCCCCTGGCGATAAAGTCGTCCGCGTCGTCTGCATCCTCCAACAATAATAATAACAACAACAAGGTGGCCGATCGAATGAAGAACGAGCTCGATGTGGTCAAGCAGCAGCTCGAGCTTGTGTCCAAGGAGTATTCGCTGCGGCACGAGCAACTCCGCGACGAGGCCGACACGCTGCGCAAGACCAATGACCGGCTTGTCGAGGAGAACCGTGCATTCCAGGTTCTGCTGGCCCGGGCCACCATCCAGGACGAGCTTGACGTGGACAAGGGTGCTGACGACATGGTGGTGGAAGATAATAATGATGAGAACGCTGACATTGACCAGCTGCTCTCCCGCATTCACAAACTCCGCATGAACCTCGAGAGCACGCGCTCCCACAACAAGTCGCTCAAGCTGTCGCTGGAGCGGCTGGTAAAGCGGCTGCTGGAATACCGCGAATTTGAAAAAACCGTAGTCGCCGAAGAAGGCGGCGGCGGCGGTGATGAACAAGCTGACGGCCCGCAGATAACGCCGAGAATGCTGTCGCTCTTCCACAAGCGAGTTGGATCGGTGCAGCAGCCGCTCCAGCCCCGCTCGTCCTCCGCATCTTCTTACAAGCATCATAATTATAACGGCGGCACGCTCAACGTGCCCAAACATCGCAAGAACCCCAGCGAACACAACCCATCATCTCCAACGTCAATCAACTCGGCGTCACTCTACAAGACGTCCAAGTCGCCATCGCTGTGGTCGTCCATGATCTTTTCGACAACAAACCAGTCGTCGTCAGCCACCACCCTCACCAACACACCCAACACGACAACACACACCGCCCCGCATTCCCCAGTCTCGTCCTTCGACACATCTATAAAGTCGTCCGCCTCGAGCTCCATAGACTCCGCATCCGCCGCCGGCGTCGATGACGACTGGGACATCAAGAGCGTCATCTCCGACACCTCCAACCTGGCCCTTCGCCGGCCCTCGACAAATGGCCAGAAGCGGCTCCGTCCACTCAAGCTAATCCCCCTGGAGGAGAAGGATGGCGCACAGCAGCAGCAACAGCCGTCCTCGTCCACCTCCTGGTCGTTTAATATTTACTAAATACAACCTGCCCCTTCCTTTGCATCGTCGCCTTTGAAGCGCAGAGAAAAAAGAACGAGTTTTATCTACTCGCCACAGGACGAACGTCCTGTGCAGAGGCCACGTCTGGTGGGGATTTGTGGTCCTTTTATATTCGTCTGGCATAGACGCCCGCCCCCGCTGCAGGTAATATAATATTTCCTAATTTGGCAGCTGCGGTCCGATACGCCCCGAGTCTCAGCCGCGCACGGCTTTAGTAAGTAAAAAAGTGCTTTTGCTTCTTTTCTAGAAAAGAAGGCCGCCCGCAGGGCGTACTTATCCGCCGGAGGGTTGAGTTGCCTCCGGCGGCTTCTTTTTTTCTCCGAAAAAGAAGCAAAAAAAGGTAGCTCCGCTTCGCGGAGAGTGAGTAGGCAGCGCGTGTTCACAGGAATATATGTGTTCGGGTGTTATGAATATGCATACATCGAAACCTCAAATGGAAAATGAGAAGCACATAAATCAGTTATGCATATGCATATGCACACGCGTAGGAAAATATATGCATAATGCATTGGAGCAGATGAGACTATGCAGATGGCATATATACACATCTCCTGTAGATGCGCTCCCACCTTTCTTCCGTGGTCGATATCCGTCCGACGGTCACATGACTTGTTAACCTGACATTGAAGAATAGGAGAAGGTAGTCTCAAGCTACAGTTTCTGCCATTTTAGTCCACATGGAGTCATTTGTTATATCGTCTTCACAATGTGCATACAGCTTACCAGCGAGGCGTGTGTGCTGCCCACAGGGCATACCCCTATGGTCCTAGGGCGAGTTGTTGCCTCCGGCGGCTTCGTTTTTCTCCGGAAAGAAGCAAAAAAAGTAGCTCTGCGAGGCGTCACCAGTGCTTTTGCTTCTTTTCTAGAAAAGAAGGCCGCCCGCAGGGCATACTCACCCCTACGGTCATCGAGGGAGTTGTTGTTGCCTCCGGATTAGTCCGGAGGCTTCTTTTTTCTCCGAAAAGAAGGCCGCCCGCAGGGCATACCCGCCCCCAGTGTTCCTAGCGACCCCAGACACACTGCCTCCTTAGCGGTCCAAGCTTCCGCAGAAAACGAGGCCGGCCGATGGCCATTACTAAGCGCACCCTGTCTTTGTTGCGGGTGTGCCCCACAGCGTGAAACCGATCGGCAGTGCAGATGGCCAAGAACGGATTAAGCTCTTCAAATTTTTCACCTTCCCCCCGCGCCGCGCGCGTATTTTCCGGAAAATTGTGGTCGGCCGGGTAATGAAATAATAATCAGATGCGCCTCACGTGGATCGCGGCCGAAAGAGGAGATGATCCCCACCACGCAGCAAAGGCTGGAGAGATAATGTGAGTTTAAAAGTGGGCGAACGTCCTGGCGCACCCAATTTTATTTTTTTCCTTCTTCACACACCCAACACTATCATGTCCAAGAATGAGCTGAACCGATCTGACCCTCAACCCATCCCGAAGCAGCCATCGCAGCAGGCGCCCGCCACCGCCACGTCGCCGTCCCAGCAGCGCCGAGGCTCCTTCTTTGACTGGGCGTTTGGCACGTCCCCTACGGCCGGGATGCAGCCCAAGCGCAAGCCCAGGACCATGTCCCAGTCCATCAGCCACGACGAGGCCATGAACCTGTCGCGGGCCAACAGCCTCAGCCAGGGCGGGTCCGCGTCCATGAAGGACGTGGCCAACCAGATGAAGGCCAATGCCGACCACGCCTCCGCCTCTCCCAATAACAACAGCTCGCACCCGCCGCCGCGGCAGCGCAAGAACAGCTACGAGGGCATGGGCCTCGTTGCCGCCTTCTCCGGCGGTCCGTCCTCCTTCTAACCGCTATTTAACACACGATTCATGATTGTCACGACTATATATTTTTGGTAGCTGCTAAAATAAGTACTCTTTATGTCACTCTCCTCAGGGGACCGACCCCATTGTTTTGCTTACGTCACTGTGCAGCAAAGCCGCACGTATCCGAACCGGCGGGTCCGTGTGCGGCGCTAGAGCCATCTTTTTTGGCAGTCCTCCGCCGGGTGAGTGTGCCCTGCGGGCAGCCTTCTTTTCTAGAAAAGAAGCAAAAGCACTGGCCATTGGCCGTCTCCGCGGAGCGGAGCTAGCTTTTTTTGCTTCTTTCTCGGAGAAAAAAAGAAGCGGCCGGAGGCAACTCAACCCTCCGGCGGATGAGTATGCCCTGCGGGCGGCCTTCTTTTCTAGAAAAGAAGCAAAAGCACTGGCCATTGGCCGTCTCCGCGGAGCGGAGCTACCTTTTTTTGCTTCTTTTTCGGAGAAAAAAAGAAGCGGCCGGAGGCAACTCAACCCTCCGGATGAGTATGCCCTGCGGGCGGCCTTCTTTTCTAGAAAAGAAGCAAAAGCGCTGGCCATTGGCCCTCTCCGCGGAGCGGAGCTACCTTTTTTTGCTTCTTTTCGAGAAAAAAAGAAGCCGCCGGAGGCATCACACCACCGGAGGGTAGGTATGTCCTGGGGACGGCCGTCTTTCTAGTCACCGTATGTCGATTGACTGTTTTGGTTCCTCTGGAGAAGAAGAATGCGCCCTGTTGTTTTAACGACTAGAGCGGTCTGTGCTCTCTCGTCTAGAAACTGGCTATATCTGTCGGAGCCGGCGGTGGATGCGAGGTTCCCGATTAGGAAGGAGCGATAAGGTTTTATCGGGCGCTTAGCAGCAAATATAAAAAGAAGCCAGTTCCACCTCGGATTCCTTTTTTCCTTTTTTTTTCCTCCCCACCTGGAGAGCATCGCTTTCCGGGTCTCCAGTATTCCTGCACACGCACAAGCCACTGCCGCGCACCCACCCAGTGCACGTTGTAGGGGATCTGGAGACTACGGAGATGCGTGATCCCTGGGTCCACTAACGATTCATACTCTAGCGGATACTACCTGACATCAGTCCATTTTTTGTGCCTGCGCAGAGTGCAGATCGACCCACACAGCTGGACCGAGGCGGCCGTCTTCTCCAGAAAAGAAGCAGCAAAAGCATTCTGAGCTTCGCAGAGCTACCTTTTTTTGCTTCTTTTTCGGAGAAAAAAAGAAGCCGCCGGAGGCAATGGCCAGTGTGTGTGTGTATGTGTGTGTGTGGCTGATGCGGCGGTTCGAGACCAAAAGGGAGAGTTGTGTTGCGGGTGGGAGATGACCCCAACACCACCATGGGATTACTGACGGTTCTGCGCAAACAGCGGCTAAAGGACAAAGAGATCCGGGTTGTTCTTCTGTGAGTATGAAACTTGAGGGAGATCAACGAGAAGTGGCTAATAGTCCGTAGCGGGTTGGACAATGCAGGCAAGACTACGATTGTGAAGCACATTCTGGGCCAGGACGTGAAGCAGGTCAGCCCGACGCTGGGGTTCAGCATCCAGACGGTGGAATATGAAGGGTAAGTTGACGTGGGCGGAGAGCGGAATGGAGGGCCAGTTGCTAACGGGCGACAGATACAAGCTGAACATCTGGGACGTGGGTGGACAGGAGAGCCTGCGGCCTTTCTGGAGAAACTACTTTGAGAAGACGGACTTTCTCATCTGGGTAGTGGATGCGTCCAGTCTGGACCGACTGGAGCAGTGTCGGCTGGAGCTCCACAGGACTCTGGACGAGGACAGGCTGGTCGGGGCGGGCCTGCTCGTGTGGATCAACAAGATGGACACCATTGAGGGCTCCCAGGACGAGAAGCAGGCACTGGTGCGTCAGATAGCGGAGAAGCTGGACGTGTGGACCATCCAGAACCACAATACCAAGGTCCTGGGCTGCTGCGGTATGGACGGCCACAATATTTCGCAGGGCATCGAATTTGTGGTCAGCGAGGTGCGGTCTCGGCTCTACTCCCTGGACTGATGTACATAATGCAATTGACACGAAGGAGGAACAACGCGCTGCGGGGACAGACAGTGCTTTTGCTTCTTTTCTAGAAAAGAAGGCCGCCCGCAGGGCATACTTACCCCTATGGTCCTAGGGGAGTAGTTGCCTCCGGCGGCTTCTTTTTTTCTCCGAAAAAGAAGCAAAAAAAGGTAGCTCTGCGAGGCGCATAATACAATAGACGGAAAAAAAGCTACCACCAGAAGCACACGTTTGGACAGTGCTTTGGCTTGTTTTCTAGGAAAGAAGGCCGCCCGCAGGGCACACACTCCCTCGGAGAGTTCTAGAACTTACGAGAGTGGAAATTGCCTCCGGCGGCTTTTTTTTTTTTTTCCGGAAAAGAAGCAAAAAAAGGTAGCTCTGCGAGTCGAATACCTCTGGGTCCACACACGCTCTTTTTCTCCGCTTCGCGGTGTTGGGACGTAAAGGACCTTCACCACTCCGAGGACCACACCAAACATGAGCAACCTGAGTAGCGGGATCCCCACCAACGAGGAGGAGGAAGAGGAAGATGACGACCTCTTCGAGGACGCCAACGAGGGGATAGAGGACGTGGATATGGCGGACGCTGGACAACCCCAGGAACAAGAGCGGCCATCCGCGCAGCCGCAGCAGGAAGAGGACGAGGATGATGGTGACGAAGACGACGAAGAGGAAGACAGCATGGAAAACACGAAACAGGAGGATAGCGAGCTGGTGGCACAGCTTGAGGATTCGATCCAGGAGGATGCAGCAGCAGCAGCCGTGACCAGTACCGCCGAGGAAACGACTGGCCAGGATGATGCTTCGAAACCGCCGGTGACGGAGACGGCAGCGACATCAGAAGATAAGAAGGAGACCGCGTTCAAAGCCCGAAACCCTATCCAGCCCGATCGCAGGATGGTCGAGTGTTCATCGTACGACATTGTGCCGTATGTGGCGTGTCTGCACGCTGCGCCGGTCTATTGCGTTGACTTTTCATGGGGCCTCAAGTACATGTTCACGGGCGGCGCGGACGGGTTCATCCGCAAATACAACTTTTACGAGTCAGTGAACAACAAGCTGCCGCTGACGGTGGCGCAGAAGCATCCGTTTGTGGACTCCATCACCCGCAGCGGCGTGTGTGTGTCGTACTGGGAAAACGAGCAGCCAACGTTGGAGAAGGATGCTAGTAAGGTTAAGGATGGCACCTACTACGAACCAAAGCTTTCACCAGTGTACTCACTGGCTGTACAGTCGGAAGGTCTGTGGCTGCTGGCCGGACTAGAATCCGGCGGTATCACCCTCCAGTCGGTCCGGCACAATGAAGGCCAGATTCAGGCCTACCTGGACAAGCACAAGTCCGCCGTGTCGGTACTGAAGCTGGACGACGATGAAACGAAGGTCCTCTCCGGATCGTGGGACAAGACCGTCATTGAGTGGGACCTGAACAATGGCAAGCCGTTTCGGGAATTCATTGGATCGTCTGGCCAGATTACGGCCATTGAGTGGCAGCCCGTGGGCGGGTGCCTGATTAGCCAATCGCTGCGAGAGGAGCGACCGGCAAACTACGCTAATGACAAGACCAACAACAAATCCAACAGTAATAATGAAGACGACGATGACGATGAGGACGACCGCAAGTCGATGGGCTCGCTGTTTGGCGACGATGACGAGGACGAGGAGGAGAATGGTAATAAGAACAAAAAGGAGGAGGGACAAGAAGAGGGCAACAACGAGAGTACAAAGGTAAAAGAAGAAGAGCCGCCGCAAAAGGTGACACAGAGCCAGTCCGTCTTCCTTTCTGCCGCCATCGACGGCACGGTGGACATTTGGGATCGTAGACAGGAAAAAAAGGCCGGTCACTTGTATGTGCCGAATGGGGTGCCGCCATGGTGCACCAGCGCATGTTGGTCCACAGATGGCAACTCCATCTTTGTGGGCCGTCGAAACAGCACTGTGGACGAGTTTGACATTAGATCATCCCTTGTCTCCCAGTATCGATCGTTCAAGTTCCCCTCTGTGTCGGGAGCAGTGTCCAACGTGTGTGCAATGCCCTCTGGCAGACACCTCCTATGTGGCTCCCACGACAACGTCCGGTTGTACGACCTGACTGCGTCGCCGAAGTCCAAGACGCCGTTCTACATCGTCCCGGGACATCACGGCGCGGTACTATCCACCATCTACGTCGACCCGTCCTGCCAGTTCATGGTCACCGCATCGGGCAATCGAGGCTGGCAGGGCAATTCCACCGACGTGGCCCTGATATACGAAATAGAGCCCCAATAAACGACCGACAAGACCAAAGCCATATGGTGCACACGCACACCTCCGTAGGGCC